>PVKY010009210.1:0-13468 GCA_004027775.1 Bradypus variegatus
TTACTCCCCAGCCACACCAGCACCAAAAGCATCACCAGGGTTTACAGGTATTAAAACAATGTTTTTTTATTTTAAGAAGTTGTGGGTTTACAGAACAATCATGCATCAAACACAGGACTCCCATATTCCATCCTATTATTAACACCCAGCATTGGTGAGGAACAATACAACTGATGAAAGACATTTTTATAATTGTCTTATTAATGACAGTCCATGGTTTAATTTAGGGTTCTCTGGGTTGTACAGTTCCATGAGATAATAACAAATATTTGTTCTTTGCATTTACCTCTTGCTAGGCCCTGGGGTGAACAACGAAGGGCGAGAAGAGAGAAGGGCAGGTTCAGTGGGTTTGACAAGCGGGAAAGTGATGAGGGAAGTGCATGGCTAAGAAGTGGTGCCAACACACTTTTGAGAGACCCCAAGCCTTGGCACAGGCTGGTGCTCTGCCTGAGTGCTCTCCCCGCTGTCCCCAGGAGCCCTGCTGTCAGGACGCAGCCCAGTGTATCCTCCTCTGACCTTTTCCAGCACCACACCTCCACTGTCAGATGGGGTGAGATGCTCCCCCAACTGTGGTTTTTCTTAACATCTGCATCCCCTCCCAAAGGGGGTGGTCTCCACCTGACACACTATGAATACTTTAGTGGGTTTTGAAGAAATATTTATTGACTTTCATCTTTGTGCCCCCAATGACTAATACTGGGTATTGCAGAATGGGGACTGGGTAGATGTTCCTTGAATGAATGAATGAATGAATGAATACCCAGTGGTTCTAGGGCTAGCATATGGCCAGCCTTAAGGACAGGGACCCTATCCTATACCTTTTGTTTTCTACAGGGTTTCACAGTGAAGCAACCACTTCACTGGTAGCACTGGCCCTACTCACCATTGGAGAATCATTCATTCAACAAGTATTTACTGAGCTGCCAGGCTCTGCTCTAGGAGCTGGAGACACATCAGCGAATAAACACACAAAACGCCCTGCCCTCGGGTAGTTTACATTCCACGAAAAATTAACAAACTTTGTCTTTTGAGTCACACACACCAGCACTTACTCTGTCCCTTTCCCCCTTGCCCTCGTCCACCCCAGCCCTGGGCTTTAGCACCTCAAGGTGCTAGTAATGCGCGCTTCCTTCCAGAGAAATGCATCCCACAGGAAGGATGGCGCAAGAGGGAGACGGTGGCTTTTCAGGCTCAGGGACAGGCTCGGGGAGGTGGCACTGCTGCTTCCTGGTCCTCAAATCTCTGCATCCACCCACAGTGTCTTCTGCCTTTGGGTGGAGCGGATCCTCCTTTTATAATTAAAGTGAATTAAACCGAGTCAGCTTTCCTGACGGGATGATGCCGAGATGGTGTGCGGCCCTCCTTGCACCGGGCCTTTGGCCTGTCGTGGCCCCGCAGGTGTTCCCCGGAGGCATCGCTGGCTTCCCAAGCGGCCTGGTTTCCAGCGAGGAGATGCTCTTGCACACGTTCTTTGGGGCGCTCTCGGAGAGGGGCTGCCGGCCTCCAGAATGATGGTCTGCTGGAACGTGGGGGCTGTTCTTAGGCGGCAGCTCCGGCTTTCCTGGGCGGCCTGGCTCTCACTCGGCTCGGGAGGTGGACACCGAAAGGCCCCGCAGAGCTCAGAGTGGGCGTCAGCCTTGGAGACCCGCCGGGGTTGTTGTTTTAAGGATCTGGGCACACAGTGAGTGCAGTCTTAATAAAGATTCATTAGTTTGAAGGAAAAAAATAAAACCATAAGATATAAAATGCCTATGAATTATTTAATAGCAGGATGAATTTTTGCAAAGTGATAAATCCTTTTTTATGGCAAATGACCTCTCCTAATTGGGTTTTCATGCTGTGACTTTATTAAAGGCTTGAATTGCATCTTTCCCAGATTAAGTTTTTCTGTGGCCTCCCTACAGCTGGAAGGCTGACAGCGGATCCAAGCAGCAATCACTTACATAACCCAGAGCACTAGGGAGGACTGTCAGAATGATCCCTTTCCAAAAGAAAGCCCTCCAATTCTGCAATCACAGAGAATTCAAAGGGTGGTGTGGTCAAAGAAAAACATTGTATACTCCGTATTTCACAGTTAATAAGAGATACCCTCTTCATTCCATTTCTTTTTCTCCCAGTAAAATTGAGCTCAGCAGGCCCGCTTTCTTCCTTGGAATGCCAACTGAAGAAATCTCCAAAATTGCAGCCATCATCCTTCACACAAATAGTCTGAGGAGCTGCTGAAGATGGCCTCTCTCCCGCAGCTGGGGAGGCAGAGGTAGCACTCGACATCAATAAAAACCAGTTCCAAGAATCAGATTCAACAAGGTGCTGGGCTGACAACTCCTAAAAGAATATAAATCTTGTTCTCCTGGACAACGCACAGGCTCCTATGCATATTCATCACTGTTCCCAGCTGGACTTAGGATAAATCTGTCCCTGGAAGCAGTCTCTCCTTAAGTCCTAAGATTTGAGATGTGGTTACCATGTCCGTGAAAAGAATCTCCAAAGACACCTGTAATTCTGAGCGATTTTCTCACTTGATAGTGGGTTGTCTTGGCAACCCACTATCAAGTGAGAAAATCGGCTCTGCATTCCTGAACAGCTGGGTAGGCTTTCTCTATCAAATCACAAGAGAGTCATTGGCACGTTCCTCTGCTCCTATTTACGTAATGGAGCAAATGAAAGCCTAAGACTGCTGGCCTTATAAATGTAATTTGAAAGGCTTGTTTATTTAAATTAATAGAGCTAAGTATTTTTTCCCTACTGAATCCCCTATGGGATCTATTCAAAATCTACCTTGGATGGGTATCCTGGGGTTCTGCCTCCCTGTTTCCCTACTCCCCTCTGCCCTAGAAATCCTCCTAGTCCCATCTGAACTCCCCCTTTGGATCCTTCAGAGTCTTTAGTATGAAACAAAACAAATCTATATCACTAATTAGGTCCCTGTCTCTTTGCATTGTTTCACTAAAGTTTGTCATGTGGGATAAATGATGGGAGAAGGAAAGCAGGGAGTGAGGGAGTGGGGAAAATAATAACCATTGATCCCTACACATCACTAATGAAAAAGCAACATCTCAGTTAAAACTATTTGGTGTTCATCAAGTTCAGTCTTACCCTGATGAGTCAAAGTTTGAATTTCAGTTGCCCTGTAGGGTCTATTGAGATTCTAATTAGACATGAACTGTAGAGCTGGTCCATTCCTGGGACCCAGGGCTCAGGACTTCCTAGAAGCAGCAGCACACCCATATCCACAACCGAACTCCACACACAAAAAAATGCATTCCTATCATTGTAATTTAAGTGATTCTGAGAATGCTTTTTGGCGAGTTCCAGTTTGCCCAGGTGTAACCAAGTACTATGCTCTTAATCCTCATATAATTTGCTTCCATGAGGCCAGTTCTTCTCCACCCCAATCCTGACTAATAGAAATCTCTCCATCTGTTGGTTGACTATATTCAAAACATCCTTATAATGAACTACCACACAGCCATCAAAGTAATGCTGTAGAAGAATACTTAATGACAAGGAGGAAAGTTCATGATATATTTGTTAAGTGAAAATAGCAGGTTACAAAACAGCAGGTGCTATTCAGTATAAACCTATTTTGAAAAGGTATATATTCGTAGAAAAGAAGAGACTGAGAAGATATGGTCGCCTCTAAGTGGTTTCCATATCCCTTGTTGTGCTTTCCAATATTTCACAATTTTGCAATGAGTACTTTAGTAATTGAACAAATGTAAAAAAAACAAAACATCCTACCCATCTTTCAAAGACCAGTTCAAATGCCAGTCTCACCATGAAAATTCCCCGCATTCCCAAACTTCCCCTCCTTCCATCCTTCTGTTTCTGCCTCTTTGTGCCATTCTGCCTTGTTTAGATTAAGTTTTGCTCACCCTTCTCTCCAGCTATGTCCTCAGCTTCTTGAGGACAAAGGTCCATTTCTCATTCATCTTTTTCTCGGCCACCACCAGTTGCCCGGAAGGCTGGCACGGTCCAATGATTGGCCATTGAAATAATGAAAGAGCAACTTCCCGAGGACACCAGCAGGGGTCAGGCCACCTAGATGTTCGCTGTGGGTTGGGGGGTGTGGTGCTGGCAGTGGTGATGGTGGTGTGTGTGTGTGTGTGTGTGTGTGTGTGTGTGTGTGTGTGTGTGTTTGGGGGGAGGGTGTGGTTTTTCCCAGAGGGCTCCACCTCTTACCAGCTGTGTGATCTCGGGGACAGTCACACTTCACACCCCAACCGTAAGAGTTTACGAAGCATTTTCATATCTATCCTCTCATTTGGTTGTCATAACAAATCCCCCAGGACCCCACATTATTTCCCTTGGTTCATAGATGAGGTAACCATCCTCAGAGAAGTTAGAAAACAAAACATTTAGCTGTGAAAACTTACAGCAATAATAGCGAGAACATAGTGCCAGGCCCGGCCCTGAGCACTTTGCATGGCTTGTCCTGACGAACCCCCACAACATGCCTATGAAGGAGGAATTATGATTAGACCCATTTTACAGATAAGGAAATTGGGGCTCAGAGGGGTTGCCTGAGATCACACGGCTGAAAAACGACGGAGCTAGGGCTTAAACCCAGGTTTATTTATCCACAGCCCTCAATGCCACACGGGCCCATCCCCACAATTGTAACTATATAGAGCATGTCAAATGAGGGGGGCAGACAGGAACTGCTATGAAATTCAGAGGCTGAGTCAGTCTGAAAAGGCTTCTTAAGCAAAGCAAGATTTGAGCTAAGCCTTTTCGGACATAGTTGAGTGGAGAGGATGGGATGGGTCCAGCCCGCCTCACTTTTTGCTATTTATAGGCTAAGAGTCTCTCAAGTCAGATTTAATGACCCAGTTCAGCTCTGCCCGCACCCCTCGTGGATCCCTGTCTGTGCCAGCCACTGGGCTGTGCAGGGGCAGGGATGCAGAGAGAATTAAGAGGATCCCCTGCCCAGGGGATCCAGTCTCCTGGAAGAGGCAGACTGGTGCACAACAGTGACCCAGGAAGACATGCGTCAGCTGCACTGCCCGTGCTCTGAGGGACGATCCCTGGTCCCAATTCAGCCACTAATCTAGGCAGCTCACAGCCGCTTCCTAGGCCTCAATTTCTGCACCTGGAAATGGAGTCACCGAATACGTATTACAGAACGACTTCTGTAGGCTAGCTTCAATCATTTACACCCACTTTCCATTCTGCCATGCCCATCCATGGAGCCACATAATTAAAAACTCTAACCCTGGCAAATAAAAATAAAGAAAAGCAGCCTATTTATCAGAGGAGGGGATAGAAATAGCTTTCTCCCCATGCCATCTCTGGTCCCAGGATAAAAAACCTCATTAAGTCACAGCACTGCCCCCTGGGATGGATGATGCTTTCAGAGGAGATGGTAAGTGGATCAGGCATGCAGGGCTCTGGGAAAGTCTGAGGAAGAGGGATGGATCTATAGCAACCAGGCAGAAGTTAACACCAACAGCAGCCCCCATCCAAATCCCAGGGCTAGAACTGCGTGGGCCTCTCCTAACTTCTGCCCTTCAGGCCCTTCCAACAGGTCCACAGAAGAGGGGTCCCACCTCTCATTACACTGTTTCCTTCCCAGACTCAAGAGACAAGAGGGAGGCTTAATAAGAAGTCGGCTGAGTGACATTTTCTTAAATACACAAGTTGAATAAATGGGGACATTTCCCTGACGAGATCCAGTTGACCAATGCAAAGTCACTTTAGAGTCTTGAGCACGTTTAGTGCCTTGGGTATGCATTTAGTTTCTTTTTCTGCGTATTTTGTCCTTTTTCTTTTATTTTTTAAAACAAAGGGAGAAAATCTTTCTACAGAGGAAAATTCTTCCATGTGAGTTAAACACTTCACCTTTTTCATCCCAGCCTCCAAGATTAGATATCCAAACACAATTTTAGGAAACATCCACTACAGTAAAATGATCCCTTTTACTGGAAGGGAAGGAAGAGAGGGGTCTTCTCCTTTCACCAACCCCCCATCCTACAATCTCAGGGCTGCCTAAGCAATATTGGGGCTCTCCCAGTTGCTATCAAAGTTGGCATTCTTTAATTCACCCAACATAGCAAGAGTTTGGGGCTCCGTAAGAAAACCTTGTCTCCCTGAGCTGCTGCAGAACCTGAGAAGAGTGGCGAAAGAGAAAGATTTCTCAGTAGCTGCACCCACAAGGTTCCAGGACCTTCAGAAGCTGAAGCAATGCCAGGCGAATCTTCTACCTGAAGGCCAAGCAGGACAAGCTATCAGTGCTGCCATTCATTTGGTGCAAGAAGAAAATGCCCCCAAATCACCTTACGTTTCTCATCTATCAGCCCATTGCAACACTGGGTGCTCAGGATACTAAAACAAAAAGAAAAAGTCCTTGTCTCCAGGCTCCCAAGATATGTTGGGGGGCAAGGAGATCTTCATTCCATCTTTCTCCCCACACCAGCTCCATATATCAGGAAATGAGAAAGCTGGGTTGACTCAGCCTGAAGAAACCACCAGCTGGGCTGTCGACAAACATTTCAGCTAAGAAACCAATGGAGTCTGAGCAGTTTAAAATTTGGAGCCATCTTGGTAGCCTTGGGCAACCTTCTATGCTGCACTGTGTTCAGTTTGCGTTCTCGGCTCCAAGTTGGGGCCGCACCCACAAAGAGAAGACAAAACAGCCACAAAAGTGGACACACTGCCTGCTCCCCCAGAGAAAGGAAAACAACACAAGTAGAGAAAGATGCAGCACAGGCAGCTAAGACTTATGCCAAGGCAGGCAGCCAAGTGGGAGAAAGCATGAACCCAGGCCTGCAAGTGGCTTACAAGGGCCCTGAGGGCCTGGGGGCTGGGGGTGGGGAACTGTGTGGAAGGTAAGTGGAGAGGTTAAGTGGACTAAATTCATGTGAACTCCACCCACCCATCCCTACCAACGGCATGGCACCAAGAGATTGGCTCTGGTTAGGTCAGATTGGGTCAGGCATGCAGCTCAAACACCATTCTGTGCAGACTAAGAATCAACACTGAGACCTGAGTTCAAATCCTAGCACTGCTCATTGCTTGCTGTACTCCCCATGGGAAAAGTCACTCATGTATACACTGGGAGACATTATCAGTACTTATCCATGGGGTTGTTGTCAGTATTAAATGGGACCAATTGTGTAAAGCACTTGAACAGTGCCCAGCAGAATTACCATCAGCCACATGGAGTCTTTCCCGACCCTCCCAGCTGAAAATGGCCCCTGCCCCACCTTGAACTCCACGTAACAGCCTGGCTCTCATTTGCTGCCCTTGAAGGGAAGATCCTTGTCTGTTTCATATCCACAGCACCTAGCCAGAATTCCAATGATGAGTGAGAAAGGGAAGAAAAAGAAAGGGCTGAGAAAAAAGGATAACTATTGGCAGAGATATGCAACTACTGCCAGCTACTAAAACAAAAGCCAAGATAGGTTGCGTCGAAAGAACTTGGAATCCAGCTTTTTGGAGTGAAAAGGAAATTAAAGGACTCTTGGTACTCAAAGTGTGGTCCATGGACATCACCTGAGAGTGTGTTAGAACTGCAGCATCTCAGACACTACCCCAGACCTACTGACTTAGAATCTAATGTTCAACAAGATGCCCAGGTGATTTCTATGCATGCTAAAATGCAAGTGGACTCGCTGGGAAAACCAGTGGTTCTCAACTTTGACTGCACATTGGAATCATCTGGAGACTTTTTAAAAATCCCAGTGTCCAGGCTGTACCCCAGAATGGGTAGAATCTTATTTATTTTTATAGCTCACCAGATGATTCCAATATGCAGCCAGGGTTAGGAACCACTGGTCTAGGCCAACCCTACAATTTACATGTCAAGAAACTATGGCCCAAATGGGTAAAATGACCTGCCCAAGGTCAGCTAGCAAGTAAGTGACAGTGTTTGGGAATTGAACCCAGTCCTCCCACTCCAGAACACTCTTCATTTACTGTACTTCCCTGACCTACAGGATATAAGGGTGGGATGAGGGGAGCACCAGGCTTCTTTTTCTGACTTGGCTTCTTCATGGTCAGCTCTTCAACTCCCAAAGAGGGCGTTTCCTGGACATGGGTGACCTTTCACCTTTGAACTCCCCAATGGACTATATCCCTGGAGGGCTCACCTTCCAAGGCTGTAGGGTCTTAGACAAACGGGGCCGGTAGGACTCTGCCTCCTCCAGCCTTGGGACCAGAAGTGCCTTCACCCTCTCAGCCAGCCTGGCCCTGCCATTCCCACATCCCCCTGCCCTCCTAGGGACATGGAGTATTCAGGGACTGTCCCACCACCCAGGCACCACAATTCTCAGAACCCAGGTGAAGTTTCTGAGCCCCCTACAGCGTCTCAGCTCCCAGCTCGTCTCAGAACTGCTGGGACAGGCCCGTTCTCAAGTCAGCAACCGCGACTGTCTCGAAACCATCAGGCTAGAGGCTTCCTTGTGACTTGTTTTTGCTCTCTTGTCAGGGTTTTGGGGGTGTGAGTGTGTGTTTCAAACCTCTGATTGTCTCTGCTTTGTGACTTTTTCTGGTGTGTTTTTGAAGTGGCTTTTTGTTATTCTGCCTCAGCTCACTCACCTTTCTCAGCAGCCGTGGAAAACACTGTTTTGCTCTCCTGTTCTCTCCACCGAGCACTTGGATTCCATGTAAACAGCTGGCCCAGTGGCCCGACCACTGGAGGGGCCTGGGCCTTTCGAGCCCTTGAAAATAAACATGGCTCAACGCTTCCTTGTTCTCAAGGACAAAGATGAGGCAGATAAAAGAAAGCAGAAGGAAATTTCTAGGCACACAGTTATTCTATTTAAGACCTAGACAAGTCAGTCCTACAGCCACAGAGCAACCAAGGACGGGGCCTTTCTCCTTCCGTGAGCATCAGGCCTGCTAGAAGTAGGGCACCCACCAGCCAGTCTTTCTGGTGTCCTCTCCTGAAAACTGAGGGGGTAGATCTAGACCTGGGCTGGATAAGATGGTAGCCACTAACCACATGTGGCTATGGAGCCCGTAAAATGTGGCTAGTGTGACTAGAGAACTGAATTTTTTTGTTTTATTTAATTTTACTTAAATTAGATTTAAACAGCCACATGTGGCTGGTGGTGACTGTGTTGGATGGCACAGCTCAAAAGCAGTGGTTCTCATTAGAATTACTGGGTTGCTCTAAAAAAACTTTAATGCCTGGGTCCAACCCCAGGGATTCTGGTTTAATTGGCATGGAATGCGGCCTGAGCAGCAGTTTTGAAACTGCACAGGAGATCCAAATGCACAGCCAAGTTCAAGAACCTCCAGCCCAAAGGGTTTCCAACAGCTCTTCCCACTCTGGCATCCTACAATTCAATTTGGTTTCTGCAATATTCAGAATTCAAGGGTCACGTTTGCTCAGAGAATCAACTCGGGACACTTAGAAATGTATTTTATCCACATTCTAAATGTAATACATGTTCATTGTAGAAATTTGAGAAAATTCAGAGAAGAAAAATAAAAGTTAAAAATCTTCTAAAGTCCCACCACCCAGAGACAAAGGGTTAACATTTAGTTTATATCCTTCCAGACATTTTCCCATTGATATATTCCTATTTTAAATTCAAAATTTGGATTATACTATGCTTCCTATTTTGTAATTAGCTTTGTCACTTTGTTTCTTTGGTTAATAAATCTTCTATTTATCCAATTTCGTATTACTACTGGCTTCATTTTTGCCCTTGTTTAAAAAACACAGTTATGAATATAATAATAGCAATATCTTTATGAATAGCCAGTCACTAACCCCTTAGGAAAAAAGAAGGAGAAGGACAGAAAAGAAAAAATTACTAAGTCAAAAGATAAAATTTCTAAGGCTTTTCCTAAAGGCTTCCCAAATTACTCTGCAAAAAAGTTAAAACTTTATATTCCTACCAACAGAATGTGAAAGGACCTATTTTTATGCATGCAGCTATTAGGTGTTGAGCTTTTCAAATTTAACAAGGTTATAAATAAATTTTAAAAAAAGGGGGGCAGCTGGTCCCCAAGTGCAGATGCTTTTACTGAGCACTGCCTATGTGCTAGATGCTGCCTCAGGTCTTGGTGATAAAGGTGAACGGAGCTCATCTGCTGTCTATGAACTCCCCTTCTGGCTAGGGAGAAGTCAGGGAAGTGGGTGGCTTTTAGTCAAAAGGAGAACAAAATGGGTGTTAAATTGAGGCACCTAAAGAAAGGCCTATAATTCTTCATGGGGCATGCTGGCAACTCTGAGGGGTGGCCCCTGAGCTGCCCCGAGAAGGTTGAGTTGTTTGCCAAACACTAAAAGGTGCTGGAGGGGCAGGGAATTGGAAGGTGCCACTTCCACCATCAGTGGAGTCTACATTTATCAACGCCATACTGCCAGGAAGCTCCTCCTGAGTTCTACCCAATAGCACCTTATTGCAGCTTAAATCCCTCCCCTCTGGCTTTTTGTCATGGGAACAGGAATTAAATTGGTTGCCATTCTCCATAAAGTCCCCCTAAGAGACTTCTAGACCAAGGCAAACATCAAGAGAAAACAAGTGTGCATGGTATGTTTTTTTGGTGAATTGAGTGCTCTTTGGATTATTTGCTCCTTTTTTTAAGAACAACATTGCCTTGTAATGTCATTATATCAAAACAACAAAAACAAAAAAAGAAAGCATTGCAGAAGTCAAGGTCACAGGGCAAAGGCTCCGGTGACCTGGACGCCCCAGGCCTCGCGGTCCCGAGGCAGCTCGCACAATGCCACAGGCTGGCCGGTGCCAGCTGTGGAGAACATCCTGGCCTCCCCACTCGGGGCCTTAGGGACTGTCCATCATCTCAATGAGCTTAGAAAATGTAGATTATAAGAAAAGTATAAAAATTAGCTTTGAGGGATGGGAAAGCATTTTTTCAAAAACTGTAACCTATGATTCCCATCAGTTTAGGCCCATAGTCACTGGCTGGTCCCTTGCCCTTTCCTTTCTTTCGTGAATTCCTGTGATGACACACACACACACACACACACACACACACACGCCCTTTTCAACTGTCTTGGCCACGCAGGCATTTCAGGAATAAGGCAAGACCCTGGCCTGTTGGTCTCTGCACAGCCTCGGCGAAGATGGCCTTTTTTCACTGGAAGTTTAATTAAGGAACTTGCCCAACTGTGTTTCAGAACAGGAGGTGGGAAGGGCATGCCAGCCAGGGACCTTTGCGAGTCGTGCCCCTTTTCTATCTATTGGCAAACATTCCCTTCACCCCCTCATCCTTCACCCTCTCACCTGCCTCATCGCGTCAGGGACCGTCAAATTCCCCTCCCTGCCCTGCCTTCATCTCCCCCTTCACCACGCTGCTCTGGGACACATGATGTCCCTGGAGAGTCCCCCACATCATCACAGAACAAAAACAAACACAGCAAAGAAAAAATACCAAACCTTCCCCCTTGCCCACCACCACCCCGCCCCTCAACCACGTGCTGCCCACACGGCCAGGGTTCTTTGACTCAGGTTTCAAATACTACAAATGAATGGCTTTTTTTTTTTTTTTTTGTTTTTTCATTTCTGCTATTTACACAGAAGTGCCTGCCAGGCGCCATAAATTCATGTTCATTTTTAGATTTCTCAGCTGTTCACCTTTGCCAAAATGGGCTCAGGCGACCCAGTCAGTAGGAGGAGCGCGATGTGGGGAGGACCACCGCTGAGGGAAGCTGCTCAGGCCAGGTGTCTGATCTCACTTCATCCTCACAATGACTCTTAGAAGAAACTTATTATCTACCCTATTTCTGTGAAACCAAGGTTCTGTGTAGTTAAGCAAATTGCTCAAAGTCAAACAATTACGAAATGGATTTGAAACCAGGACTGTCTCAAAAACCCAAGTTCTTTGTGCTGAACATTCCCACCCCACCCCCACCCCACACCTGACTCCTGCCTCTCTCTTTCTCTTTCTCTCTCTCTCGCTCTCACTCCCACAGCAAACCCACACGTACCTTCTTACCTGTGTGTTGGTGCTCTCTCTGCCCCAGCCACCTCCTGAACTTTTGCTCTTCTTGGCTTTGGAGCAAAAAATAGGAGTGACTAGAGAAGGTTCTAGAAATTTACGGGTTTTCTTGTTTGTGTCTTTTAAAGCAGTGGTACTTGCCTTGTTCTAACCCATTTATATGACTGACCCCTTGCCCCTAGGAATCCTGGTGAAGAGGGAAGAAAAGGTGAGTCAAAACTTACCACCGGACTCAGAGCTACCCAGGCCTGAAGTGGAATCCCAGCTCCTCAACAGAAGCACGAGAATGCACTAAGACTCGGCTTCCTTACTGTAAACTGGCAATGACATACCCACTGGCAGGGTAGTCGACAGACACTAAGGAGGTAAGCTGAGGGCCCAGATAGACTCAGGCACATAGTAGACATCCAATAATTGCTTCCTGGGGAGGGAGGTGCAGGGCTGCCACCAGGGAGCCTGGCCTTCAGGGAGCTTTGATAACTATCTCTGAAGAGGCTCAGTTTTCAAGGATGAGGGCGTTCGCTCAGACCCACTCCAAACAACTGTGGGGCCTGGGCAGCCGTACAGATGGAGGCTCACCTACTACCTGTCCAGGTGTTTGTGTTATAAATCAAGCTGATAAGCTGTTAAATAAAAATGGATTCTATCCTCCGTCCTTGAAACATATGTTTTCTTAATGATCCAAAAGGCCAAGTTCAAATTTAGAGTTCTCAGGCTCCTTGGAGAGCTTGTCCTCAGCTCCCAGCCCCTTTCTCCTCCTGCTCCCCACCCAGCCTACACATCTAAGCTCCATCCAATTCCTCTCCATGAACAGCCTCCCCTGAGCCCTGAGACTAAGGGTATAGACACCGGCTGTGCCGGGAGTCTGGGGGGGGGGTGCAATTTTCCCAGGGAAGAGGCTCGTGGCAGGGAATTCTGGGTTCTGGGTCCTGGCACCAGGGTGGAACACAGAAAAGACACAGACTTGCACCAGACAGAGTGCTGCCGGAAAGAGGCCGAGGGTGCCTCTAGGGAAGGGGACCCCCCAAGGGCATGAGGGCGGCACTGCAGCCCTGCACTTGTTCAAGGTGTACCTGTCGCTCTAAGAGGGAATTCATGTGGTACACTAGAGCTGTGATGGTTACCCCATCCTTCTTCCTGCCTTAAGCCCTAAACCAGACATAAAGGAAATCACACTTTTGACTGTTTGAATTTATTTTCAATAATCTCTGTCTTTCCCCACCCCTGGGACAGGGGGCCAAGGTGGGGGGATTCTGGCACACATATATTGATATTTACCCATGGAATCCCCTCGGCTCTATTTTTGTTCATTGCTTAAAAAGTCTTGCTCCAACACAAGGCTAAGCCTGTATATAATTGTGCCTAAGAGTCTCCCCCTGAGTGCCTCTTTGTTGCTCAGATGTGGCCTCTCTTTCTAGCTAACCCAACTTGGCAGGTGAACCCAGGCCCTCCCCCCTACGTGGGACCTGAATCCCAGGGGTGTAAATCTCCCTGGCAACACAGGGTGTGACTCTGGGGGATGAATCTGGACCCAGCATTGTGGAATTGAGAACAT
>PVKY010009211.1:0-13472 GCA_004027775.1 Bradypus variegatus
ACGGAATTGACACATTTAATGATAATGGTAAATATTTTGTTAGGGTGAGGGTTGCCCTGTGTTTGTTGAATGACTAAATTAAGGGGCTTAATGTGTAGCTGAGATGCTCTTGCTCTTTGGGTTTGGTGGACACGTCCGATCTCCTTAGATCTGTCATGTTGCCTGTCAGTGGAAGGACACTGCATACAAGGGAACGGTTGGTTGGACGGGGCTGGCTACCAAGGCAGACACGCCCTACCCCAAACTGCTTCACGTGCCTTTTCCTCCTGGGCACAAAAGGCAGCCTGTTGCCACGGGGTCAGCCCACAGCCGGGGCTGTGCTCTGCAGGTCGGTCACTTGCCAAGTCTCCCATCACTCCGAACATGAGTCTTCAGGACAGGTAAGGAAGTGCAGAAAACTTAGCCACAGAGTTAAACGCATTTGCACGGCCCCAGTGCTTCAGCAGGGAAGGGAGAGGACGGGGCTCTCACTACGGGAAGGAGCATCAGGCATCAGAATCCAGCTCTCCAAAGGCGCACTTCTCCTTCACAGCAGATTCCTCCGGCAAAGGCTATATCTTAAAGGAAAAGAAAATTCTTACTTTTCATTCTCAAACTGAGAATAAGTTAGGAGAGAGATTATCCTTTGGAGCTCTATATTCCCACTGAAAGGAATCAAGTCTGCATTTCTCAAGTCTGCATATGTCTCTTATGGTTACATATCATTTTTTAAAAAGTGTTTCCCACTCAACAGATTGAATACTTTGCACCACATGATTTTCGGCTACTGCTGTTCTCTCTTCTCTGTCTTTCAGTTTAGAAGGCTAACTTAATTACCCTTTCTCTTTGATGGAACTCACATCAAATGCAAACTCTGTGAGGCCAGGATTTTGCTTTCACTCTTGTCAATGTGGGAGGGAAAACAGCAGCAGTGATAAGTAGCAGGAATTGTTCCAACCTTTGCCAAGTTAACTTTCTCAAGGTGCCTCAAGTATAAATGCTTGTTCCTGATGTTTTCCAATTGTTTTCACTTAAAAGAAATACTTTAATACATTTAGCTCGAATTGCATGATGGCAATTATGTTTCTAAATCTGATTAAGTGACATGACAGAAGAAACTTTTGCTTTCACAAGGGGATAGTTGTTATTCAATAGATGGGTCTAATCTTCTGTGGTAAGAGAGAAGAATTCATATTATAAGCATTGCAACTGCCTTCTTTCATTAGTTATTTATACAGCTCTTATTAGACTGGTTAAATGCACAAAGGAGAAAAAAAAGATTCGTTATTGTTGATCAATTTCTAATCTAATTTATCCATTGCTTAGTTGATGGAGAACAATGCTCACTGAGGGATTTTAATTTAGATTGCAAGTCATAATTATGCCACATATGACTTTCCTTGTTAAATAGAAATTTAACTTTTTGAAATCAGTGTTTACATTTTTCATCTTTGTTATGTCACTCCTTTCCTCAAAAATCCCAAAACTCCTTACTCTGTAGTAGGTAAAAAACACAGTCTTTAACTTGGAATTCCAGCCTCTCCCCACACCACAGTACGGTGTAGTTGGGTGGGCCTTACTGCCTCTCAGCAGAGCCTTCAGCTCCCCCATCCCTGAGAGCTCACACAGGAGGCCACCGTCCTGTCCCCTTGACATTAAGTGTGGCCGAATGACGTGTTTGGCCAGTGACATGTGAGAGGAAGTGACATATGGACCTTCCAGTCATACCACCTCATTGTTGGTGCTCAACTCTCCACCGTCCCTCATCCCTGCTTCAGGGACTGTGGCGTTCACCGTGATGCAGCCTCCGGCAGCCTCATCCCTGGTGGACAATGATGTGGTGTAGAGCTCCTGCTGGGCCTGTTTGGATATACTGTATCCTAGAGAAAAGCCATGTTCTTTGATGCAATCCTGTGGGGCAGACTTATTAGTCTTTTGATTAGGGTCCATGCTTTTGATTGAGTGAATCCACGGAGATGTGCCTCACCCAGCCGTAGGTGAGACTTTTGATTCGGTTGTTTCCATGGAGGTGTAGACCCTGCCCATTCAGGGGGGGTCTTGATTGGGTCCCTGGAGTACTTAAGAGAGATCAGGGGCCAACACAGGTGCTGACGCTTGGAGATGCTTGGAGATGCAGACAGAAGGATGTTGGGAGATGCTAAGCTCAGAGATGAAGCCCACAGTTTGGCCCCAGAGAAGCTAAGAGAGAACCCCCAGATGCTTGGAGAGAAATGTCCTGGGAGGAAGAAAAAAGGACACACAGGAGCTGAGAGAGAGGAGCTGAGACAGAAGCCCAGAGACACTTTGGAGAAAGCCATTTTGAAACACACCCCGGGAGCAAAGGACCAGCAGACGCCACCCACGTGCCTTCCCAGCTGGCAGAGATGTTCCGGACACCATCAGCCGTTCTTCAGTGAAGGTATCCTCTTGTTGATGCCTTAGTTTGGACCCTTCTGTGGCCTTAGAACTGTAACTTTGTAACCTAATAAGTCCTCTTTATAAAAGCCAATCCATTTCCGGGATTTTGCATAACAGCAGCATTAGCCAACCAGAATACTTGGTTATCCCAAGTGACATGTTTCGTAAGTGAGAAACAAATATTAGCTGTTTTAAGTCACTAACATTTGGGGGTTGTTTGTTGCTGCAACATAATTTAGTCTATACTGACTAATGTGTCAAGGATTTTCTTTTTCATTTTAAGTTTTAGCAGCCAATTTCTATTTTCAAGTGAAATCTGTCATGGAACACATCTATATAGTACCAGCAGAGAGTGTTGTTGAGGGGGGAGGTGAGTTGGCTTTGTCTTTGGGGAGATTTAGCTTCTATCGTACCTTCTCCAGCAGTCCCTGAAGCTCTTTTGGAGCTTCCTAGTATTTCTTGGAACTTGGTTTGAAAACCAATGATCTAGTCCAAATAAATTTAACCAATTAAAATTTTAGACCAAGGTTACAGCTGGTGGCCTGTGAGAAGGATGTGGGCCTACACACATGCTTTGTTTTCTTTGAGCCCACAGAGTGTTTTAAAAGAATCGAAACCAACATTTAAAAATTAGGAGGTTACACATAGAATCTGGAATATGAACTTCTCTTGAAAAAGTGAAAAACTAGGTAACACCACCTTCCGTCCCTTAGGGCCACGATTCCTGCCCTTCCGATGCTCCCCACTACCATGGTCACGTCAGTTGCCACTTGTTACTGCATTTACCCTTCTATCTCCTAATTTATGTATCTTTGTCAGCTTCTCCACAAGCTTACTTAAGTATCTATAAGCTTTATAATTTTTAAATGTTAGCCTATTAACTTATTCTTATCAAGGTTTACCACTGTTGAATTACTAAAAACACTTGATATCTGGTAAAATGTCATGGGTTTCCCCTAATTTCACTTTTCTTTCAGGTGCTGTTAAGAGACAGAAAAAATTTTTTAGGCAGAATTGCTGCTGACTAGAGTCCATGAAATAATGGCTCCATTAGTTGTTCCTAATTCTTTAATGTTTTTACAGTGACAAGATTACTGGAGTATAACTGGCTTAATAAGCATATATTACGCTAAAGGATAAAAACATAGCTGGTAAAACAGGTGACTTTGAGGTACTGAGACTGGGAAGATAATGCAAAAGATTATTATTTGTAAACTATATTCATAAAAAATGTCCAAGAGTATAAAATGGAAAATAAATTAAGAGTTCAAAATGAATATAGCATAGGAAGAAATGTTTGACTAGAAAAAAATGAATTGAGCATCGTTATCTCTTGAATATTAATTTTCCTAGTTTTCCTTCTCCCCACTCTTGTTTACACTAATTCATCTGCAAAGAATTGTTTCCCCATGTTCCTTTATTGAACTCTCACCTTCAAGATGCAGCTGAAATATTAATGAAGATTACCAAGGATTCCTTACTATCACCTAAAACTCAATTATCTCAAAATTTTCTTTTTATGGTTGGATTGTATGAATCAGGAAAGGTCCAATTATTAAGGGGTTGTCTGTCTCAAGTCTCCTCTATTCTACCTCATCTCCCTTAAGATTTTTATTCCATGCCTTTGACACATTGGAGAAACTGCTCATTTGTCCTGAATGCGTCTCACATTTTGGATTTGTCCGAGGACCTAACAGCTCCTTGAGTGCCGGCCAGTGGGTCTGTGTGAGTCTGAACAACAGAGGGGTCAGGGAAGAGGCTCCTTGAGGTAACACGGCCTCAGCCGTCACACAGTCCCGTGCCACGTCTCTGAGGAGGATGTAATAACCACATCTGTAAGATGAACAGCACTGGGGAAATGCTGTCGGCAACGTGAGGAAGTCTGGATGTTTAGTTATCATCATATGTCACAGTCTATTTGACAACTGGATCATCTCAGCATAGAAATTCCTTTTTTACGAGCTGTGTTAAAAATGCTTTTCCTAGAGGACATGGGGCAGCTCTGAAGTGTGTGGCCGTCGTTGTCATCACCATTGCTAGTAACACCCATTCTGTGCCATGCACTGTTGAAAGGGTTTCCCACCTGCCAGCTTATTGACTCATCACCTTTGAGAGAGATCTGATTATTATCCCCACTTTACAGCTGAGGAAACTGAGGTACAAAGAGATTAAGTCACTGTCAAACAAGTCAATGACAATATTCTCCCTAAACTCGTGGAGAACATCTGTCCGTGCAGAGAAACAACTACCACACAAAAGCAGTTGTTATGAGTCTACATAACTGATGCCGGGGCCAGTTCTAAGCTCTTCCTCAGTGTCCTAGTTGCTTCCCTACCTCGCATCCTCCAGAACAGCATCTCTGGGCTCTAGAGTCCTCTCCTTCATTTAAAAACAGGGAACAGTTTGATCAGTTATTTTTAGGTGTGGTTTGTGGAGATGAGGTTGGATGCACACCCTTAAAAAAAGAGGCCAGGAATAAGCAGGAAAAGGGGAGAGAAATGAGGGATTTGGGGGTAACACCCCTGAGCACCCTGACGTGGAGTGGGGTGACTGGTGCTAATGATGATTCGCAAGTGCTGGTAAGGGGGGAGGCAGCCACGCTCCGGCCCGTGACCAGCTGGGGGGAAGCTCGGGTCTGTGCACTGGGCAATGGGGAAGTCACTTAATTGCTTCCATTTCTTCATTTTAATTTCAAGAGAATAACAGCACTTACTTCAAGTGTTTGTGGTGAGAGTTAAGATAGATAATATATATCAAATGTTAAGCACCCCTGTCAATAAAAGGAAAATCCTATTATGATTTTATGGCTGTTGAAGGAACCACTCCAGTGACTTTCAAACCATGTCTTCCTGCCCGAGGAAACACCGGTTGTGTATTATTAATACAAACTGATCTCCCTTCTGTGAGAAAGGAAATGGGATTGAGGGAGACCTGGACATTATTTGTAATATCGGACAGGCTGAAAGGTGGGGAGAATGGGAGGGTAAATGGGTTGCTATTGTATCACGGAGTATTCATGAATTTACTGATGTCATTCTGGAGATTTTTATTTCTTTTGAACAAGTTATAAAACATTCTTCTGTAAAATAGCCAACCCTCAGTAACTTTATTCTTTGCCAGACACTGTTCTTTGCATACATTATCTAGTTCATTCTCACAGCAAACATAAGGCTAAAAACCACTTTAATCTTACGTCACTGCTGCCATCGCTGGGCAAAGCTTTCTACATGTCAACCCTAGTCGCTACACTGGCCCCAGGGGATGGGCACTTCCATGACCCCTGAATGAATGAGCATAACTGAGGCTTGTCGGGTTCAGCTCTCTGGCCGGGGTCACAGGCTCCAAGGCTGGGTTCCCACAGGAGGTCACAGCAAGAAACTGAGGTCACAGTAAGAAACCATCCAGCCAGATGGGAGGAAGTACGGCAGTGCTATTCAAACATAAAACACAATAAAATAAAGTCTGTAAACATCATTCACCACCCCACAGGGTGGCCATGGTCCAAAGTCAAATGTGAGAATTCTATTAGAATCCGCTGTTAGGAAACGCTAACTATGTAAGGAACTGGTGTGCCTCTATTCTCATAATGACAATTATCTTATAATGATAATTACGATAAGGCCATGTCCCCTCTGCCTTGATTACTAGGATGCTCTAGGCTGAATTATGGCTTCATGGTGGCCTGTACATCACCAGAAGTATTTTGCTTCATCCATGATCTGGATTTTCAACCCTGCTTATAGTTTATTATTATTTATCATGTCTATTCCTGGAGCTTATACTATGTTTATCCATGATGTGGGTATACAAATAGAAGGCATGGTTATTCATATTTTAGGATGTCATAAAGCTCTAAGATGTTCAATAAATTAGGCAATTGAAGAAAGATCCCCCAAAGTCTCAAAAGGCTGGGAGAATGGACCAAAATGAACTACTATAAGACATTTAACAAGGATGACTTAAAATCTTGAACGTAAAGTTTTCTGCACAAGCCACAGCTGTGGGAAACCTGGCTTTCTGAGCCAGGGCCTGCAGAGTGGGCCAGGGCAGAATCGCCACGGGCTCGACAGTCCCCAGCCAGGGCTGACCTTCCCCCAGCCCTGAGAATCGCTGCCATCCGGAGCCGTAGGTCCAGGAGGAAGTGGGTCAGATGCCATGGTGTGCACGATAGAGAACGATGGAGGTTGCTTCATTCATTCCACTCTCACTGACTAGCGCTGTCATACATCAGGATTTCTTGTAGATGCAGTGAGCAGAACACAGAACTTCCACTCTGCTTCCATGTGTGTTAACTGCAAACTCAATAGAAGCTAAAAGTTAATTCCCTGATTAATGGGTTCATCAACCAATGTTTCTGCACAGCGGCTCGGCGGCAGTCACGGTGCAGGCACCGGTGGCCCTAATGGGGTAGTGGTGGGAGGTCGGCCGGCCGGGGTGGGGCACACAGGGTGGGAGAGCTGAGTCAGAGAGCAGTACTGGGCTCCCTGGCACAGTCAGCACTTCATCAGTTTAACTGCGTGAAAGCAACACTAATCTACTATAACTTACATTCTTTTCTGATAACTAGGGAATGAAAGCCAAACAGAAGCTAATGCAATCACAGACCATGCTAATTAATACTCCAGAGTACAGAGTGAGGTCAGCTCGGGAAGTCACATTATAAGAAACACAGTAATAAACTGTTACCCATTCACGCTGGGTAATCACAAAAGTCAAGGAACCAGGCTCAGTTCTTTACTGAACTAAAGCAACAGCAGAAGCTGAGAGTACAGAGGAGGGAAAAGAGAGGGCTCTTCAGAAATTTGAAGAATTTCCTAGGCAGGACAATAAAACTCTTCCAAGTAGCTCCAAGGAACAGATATCCAGGACCCACAAAAAGGTGTTTTTTGTTTTTTAGTTTTTTTCCTTCCCTTATTACTTTCTTAAAATCACACTTCTTCATAAGTGATCTAACTCCTTGTCATTTAGTTGGATGCCTGCCTACAAAAGAAGTTGCATTGAATGATTCAAGTAATGGGTGGGAGGTTTCACTGACTCTTTAAGTTCTCTTTCAACCTACGAGTTGTAGAAAGACTAAAAAGAATGGTTGTATTTAGGTGCAAATGACCAGTCAAGGCCTCTGGTCAGGTCGGGGTTGGCATTTGAAGCCTTGGTCACCTCTCTGGAATGGAATGATCTGTGTTCTATCAAACAAACTGAAGGCATCAGCTCCGTTTTGACACGACGACTCAGTAAACTATTAGTTTACATCATGCCTATGTCCGAGCCTATATAATCTGAGCTAATTCTGTAAAGTGAGTGGGGGGCAAATTACCACAAAATATAATCTGCAATCTCTTCTGCTAACTGCTGCTCAGATGCGAGGACAAGTTCCCGGGAGCTGCCGGCTGCGGCCCAGTTTACGTGGGAACAAGAACCCTCCTGTCCTGTCACTCAGCGGGGTCAGGAAGGGTCCTGTCCTCTTTCAAACCCTTTCCCCCATATTCCCCCTCCTCTGCCTGGACTTAATCTTGACTCTCTGTTTCTGATTGTAAAATGCACAATTTATGTTTTCTGGCCATTTGATCCTACCTTAGGCAGGAGTTCATACTTTCACACCTCTGTTTATTACTCACTGCAACCTCCATTGCATCCCTCACTGAGCCATATTTTATTAATATGTTTTCACGTCTGGCCTGAATTGCTCCCACATCCTTGACCCACGGAGTGAGCTTCTTGGCTTTTTTTCCTTTGTATCCCGTGTACAAAGTGTAGTCCCCGGTGCCTAAAAGGTGCTCAGTACATGATGGTAGAAGAAATGAGTGATCTATCTTTTCCAACCCATGGGAATGAATTTCTGTATTCTTATTTTTGGTGGTGAAGTTTCTGATAATGTGTCTCCTTGGAAACACTTAACTGACAGAAGTATTATACATGTTTGGCATAAAAGTCATACCATTTTTAAAGTGCTGCAGCCGACTAATAACTGTTAGTTTGCAATCACCGACTACAAAAGAAATGATTGCATGAGTCTCAGAGATTCCAGGTGTTAACTGAATAGCAAAAAAATGTGTGTCCTTGTAGTTTAGTTTCTGCTGGCTGGGAGTTGATGTGTACTAGCTTTTTAATACACTAAAATCAGATTCAAGAACTTCTATAGTTCTACAGACTCAAGGGAGTAGAAAATGCCCCCAAAGGTCACCCAGCACAAACTCCCGTGTCCAGGCAGAATGGGACAGAAAAGAGTGTGTCCACTGACTGTCCTTTAAAAGCCTGTCTCAAGGAGAATAGAAATTAGTGCTCTTATACCTTAGAAAGGCTTTACTGAGGGGCAGCCATTGCAATCTTGGCATTCTCCATCATACATAATAAAAAATTCTCCTTGACTATACATATTTTTATTTTTTTATTGGAGAAGTTGTGGGTTTATAGACCAGTCTTCTGTAAAACACAGAATTTCCATACACCATCCTATTATTAACCTCTTCCATTGGTGTGGTACATTTGTTACCATTGATGGAAGCACATTTATAATTGTACTATTAACTATAGTCCATGGTTTAACTTAGTGGTCACTGTTTGTGAACACAGCACAGCTATTTGCATAAGTAACTAGTCTGGATATTCCTGGACCCAAGAGAGACACTGCTACTAGAGCAGAAGTTATATTTTTGATAACTTTTAAGAGAATAATGTCAATTCAAGCCTTTATATTTTATCTCTCTGTAAAGCAAATTATAGAAGGTATAATCCTACATCATTTGGGTTAAAAAAAACAAAAAACATTTCATGTTATTTACTTATATACAACCCAACATTTCCCTTTTTAAGCACATGCAGATGTATATTTCGGTGCTATTAATTGCATTCACAATGTTGTGATACCGTCACCATCACCCATTACCTGAAACCTTTCCCTTGTTCCACATGGGAGCTCTCTGGATTCTCAGCCTTAACTTCCTGTTCCCCAACCTCACCCCCACCCTGGTAACCCACAGCCTAGATTCTGACTCTGTGAGTTTGCTTATTCTAACTGCTTCATAAAAGTAAGATCATATATGTGCCCTTCTGTGTGGCTTATTTCACTCCACAGGACGTCTTCAAGGTTCATGAGGTTGTTGCATGCATCAGAAATTCATTCCTGTTTACTCGTGCCCAGAAAACTACAAAACATGGCTCAAAGAAATCAAAGAAGACCTCAGTAAATGGAAGGACATTCATGTTCATGGACTGGAAGGCTAAAGAGTGTTAAGATGTCGATTCTACCCAAAGCAATTTTTAGATTCGACTCAATCTCAATCCAAAGTCCAACAACCTTCTTTGCAGAAATGGAAAAACCAATCAAGTTTGTATGGAAGGGCGAGGGGCCCTGAATCTCCTGTTGTATTTTAAGACCATTTCCATTTGCTCTGTCCTCAGCAGAGCTAGAGAACATCAGTCAACATCTTCCATACAGTGTCCCTCAATGCACTGAACACAACCCCTGGGCTTTGTTTTCCTCTGACTTAATAAGCCCCATTCCCCAAGCTTGTCTTCATAGATCAAATTTGAAACTCTTTATTATTTTAATCATTTTTGTGGTTCTCATTTGAATCATTTCCAATTCATCTACATCCCACTTACATATTTTTGGCCCCAAAGTAAACACCAGAGTAATGCAGAACTGCCCAGAGCTAAGATTAGGAGAGAAATTTCTCATGTTATAATTCTATGACAACACCACAGGGACATGTGGGCATTTCTTTTTGATAATAGTAACACCAAAGTCCTGGCTCAGCAACTGTTCCTCGGCAACTCTACCTCCCAGGTCTTTCTCAGCAGTGCTTGAGGGAAAAAGTCTTTATTCCCAATATTAGCTGTTTATTCCTTCTTCAGAAAGAAAATGATTTATTGTGAGATCAAGAAGAATTGACAGAGCCTCGAAAAGAGGGTAACCCCTGGAAGGCTTGTGAGCCAGGCGGGGACCTCTCGGAGTGCAGTGGGGGGGGGGGCAAATGGAGAGCTGTGCTGTTTCTAGAAACAGCCACAGCTTCACCTGTTGCTGGGTTTTTTATTGCATAAAGAAATACCCATTCAATATAGCAAGAACTTTCTTTTTTTTTTTAAAGAAGCTAAAATTGTGTACTTTAAAATTTGAATCTCCCAAATGAAGATGGCAATTAACTAATTAAAAAATTTTAAGATATTATGCAAAACCTACAGGCCTGATTTTGCCCAGGACACCAACCCTCTACCTTCCTTATTATTTTTTGTGATAAACTTCTGAAGATATGTGCATCACTTAGAGACATATTTTTATACCTAAATACTTTAATGAAGTTGTGTTTTAAAAGAAGCTTTTTAAGGAACTATTCACTCTCTAGTGACAGAATTCCAGATAGGTGGCACCTAAAAATGACAAAAGTCTGCATAGATGAGCTTCCTTTATGCTTTGTAATCAGTCACCCATCATAAGACCTTTAGACTTTATGGCGTATGGGGTTTTGTGTTAGATCTCTACTTTGAGTTGTTCTCAAGTTTCTAATATTGAACCAACGCAACAAAGGCAAGGACTATTGAAATGCACCCATTTGTGCTTAGAGCTCTAATTTTCAAACCCAGCAGGTTCAATTTATTTACAAAGGTTAGTCTAAGATAAGAGTTCCCGGTGTAGAAAGACAATTTAGCCAAAATGCTTTACCCTAATTACACAGCACAGCTATTTGCATATGTAGCAGCCTGGCTATTCCCGACTCAAGAGACACAGTGCTACTAGAGCAGAAGTTACATTTTTGATAACTTTTAAGAAAATAATGTCAATTCAAGCCTTTCTATTTTATCTCTCTGTAAAGCAAATTATAGAAGGTATAATCCTACATCATTTGGGTTAAATATATTGGAGAGCAACAACTTCCTGTGGTAAGTGGGTTCCTGGCCACTTGTAAGAGAGGGTGTTCTGTAGAATTGGGTTTGGATAAAGGAAAGTTTTCATTATGCCAACAAAGACAGTCCCGTCATGATGTTCCTTGGTCAAAATGGAAAATGCTATTTTAAAGAGGTCACTGATCTTTTGTTTGCTGTGGAAAATGAAGCAATCTCTTAGGATAATGGACTCCAGCTAGAACAAAGACAGTTTATCTTAAAATTTGATAAGGCATTTCTAACATTTATAAATAGTGACACTGTTTACTAGGAAGGAAAAATAAATTTTCTTTAAGGAGATTTAAAAAAACAGATGGGGCAATCATCTGAAGACATTGACCTATGAGGCTTGAATCTTTTTACATTGCAGGAGCGATTGAATTTGTCAGATTGGAAGCACAATATAAGTTCAAAGAAGAAAGGAAAATAAATTCAAACTAGATGTTGTCTTCTAAATATATGTCATTCAGATGATTTAAACTTTTGCAAAAAAACAATGATAGGTAACATTTATCAGTTTTCTCTTCCAAGAGAATAACATAAACCCTACAAGGCTTAGGGTTACTGGTACAAACTGGAGAAAAGTCCCTTATTGTTAGACTCCCAGGGAATTGGTAACAAGGATAATAACAAGCATTATGAAGGATGAGAGAAAAAATAACACGTGTTTCATGGGCTCCACAGCCGTGTCTGACACATTGTTGCCGTACAGGGTTTCAGCCATGACAATTCCCTGGTCCCATTAAGAATTATGGTCACACGGTCACAAGTCTATTTGGGAACACCAGCCCCTCAGGACAGGAGCAAATGACAGCACCGACCTGTCCCAGTGACCGGACAATCTTTTAAAGGAGCGTCACTAAATCGCAGCGTCCTCGGGCCAGAGGTCAAGACGAGACAGCGCATTGCAGATGGCAAGTTGCCAGGCTACTGTGGGACTCAAGTGGCAGATGGGTTGATCTTAGGGGGAAAAATCTGCCAACTGGTGCAGAAAACATTAGTCTGGGAGGAGAATATCTCACTTCAGTGAAGACAGCTCCTGCAGCTCCAGTCATTACAATCCGCGGACAAGCTGGGGCCTGCTGAGACGGCTCGGCTGGGTCTCCGGGCTACATTTCCATTTCCCCTAGCACTATCTTCCTTCCTTCCTTCTTCCCTCCCTCCCTCCCTCTCTCCTTTCCTTCCTCCCTCTATCATCCATCTATCTATCTATCTATCTATCTATCTATCTACTATCTATCTATCTATCTATCATCTATACATGTGCACAGATGGCCCCATCTTCATTACCCCTAGGACATTCTTCTATCAGGGTCAAAGTCCCAAAATAATATATCAGCTTGATGCAAATAAGAAAACAAGTATTCCTAATTTTTCCAGTGATCCACAAGGGACAATATTACTAAAAGAGTGACAGGAACAATTTATAATTTTTGTTAGTAAAAAATAGTCTGAATAAAATTTCTCAGAATGCTGCAAACATGGAAAACACACCGATACACACACACACACTTTCCAAACCCAGCAAAATGATTTGAAACATCTCAAAGGAAATGACCAGTCATCAAAATTAACCTCCATGAATTTTGAATAGGAAGTGAGATAAGGTAGCTTAGTATAGGCTAAAGTGAAATAGTGACACATTCCAAAGCAATTTGGGCAGATAATAAAATATATATTTGCAGCCTCCCCCCCCACCCAACCCCGAGGAGCTGGGGGAAGGTGCAGATGTGTTGGACTTCCTCACCTGGATTGGTGTTGATGTTGTCACAAACATTGGGACTGGCGGTTTGATGTGCTGAGCCCTCAGTCATGGGACTTGCCCTTATGTGGCTTGTTGCTGCAGAGGAGAGGCTAAACTTGCGTGTAGTTGTGCCTAAGAGTCTCCCCCTGAGTGCCTCTTTGTTGCTCAGATGTGGCCCTCTCTCTCTCCAACTGAGCCACCTTGACAGGTAAACTCACTGTGCTCCCCCCTACGTGGGACCCGACGCCCAGGGGTGTGAACATCCCTGGCAACGCAGGATATGACTCCCGGGGATGAATCTGGACCCGGCATCGTGGGACTGAGTATCTTCTTGAACAAAAGGGGGATGCAAAATGAGACGAAATAGAGTCGGTGGCTGAGAGATCTCAAATGGAGTCGAGAGGTCACTCTGGTGGACATTCTTATGCACTATACAGATAACACCTCTTAG
>PVKY010009212.1:0-13472 GCA_004027775.1 Bradypus variegatus
TAGATTATACAACGGGCCCACTTCCCAAACTCTGGAAGCCTGAAGGTGGGCACCAGGCTGGGAAAAGGCCAAAAGCATTGCATGTCTGAAGGCAGGCAGCAATTAGATAAGGGAATAGTCACTGGGCTCTTGCTGGGCTCCTTCTGTGCTTCTGTCTCCTGCCCCTGCTGTTTCCTATCTAGCCCCAAAGAAATTGTCCCTTGAGATTAAAGACATGTAAACACACCTTATAGCTTTAGAAAAAATGTACCCTCCCTAAAATACCTGAGAACAGTCACGTAGGAGACTACCTTGTATGCTATAAAAACCTGTACAAATGAGTAGAATAAAACTTTCTTTTGCAGGAATACAAAGGATGGAGTGGGCTCCCTTTCACAGAACAGGACATGTAAATTCTGACAACATGAAATTTTGGGCCCAGGAACATGGATTAATTCTCCTAATAAATTTCTAACATATAAAAATCAAGTTTTATTTTTACTTCAGATCCTGTGGCACTCCAAAAGTTAATAATGGCCTCTAGTTTTCTTTTGCAAATTTACTAGTAGTTTCTGTATATCAAAACATGCCATCTGAACACAAAAAGTTTCATTTTCCCCCACATTTTCTGCAATTTCTTTCCATTCTTTGAGTTACTATACTACATAAGACCATCACTATGTCTAAACATAATGGAAGTTAAGATACAACCTTTTCTTGGTCTCTATTTAGGGTAAAGCAGTCAGTTTTTCAGCATTTCATAAAACATAAGGTGCAGTTTTGAGAACAGAAATATTTCCAGTGTCCCCAATTTTAGTAGGCAAGAATCCAGCAATCATTTAAAATTATGAAGTTAGCTGAAAAGTTTTCAAATATGCATGTTCTGGATCATAATTTTTCAAATATTAATGACAAGGACCAAATTCCCACAGTTAGACCATCATAATGGCATTGCCTATTGGCCCTACACAATTTGGGATCTACTACCTCTTTGATTATTAACAGATTATTTTAGTGGGTTCTGACTGGTACTCCCTAATGAGTCATTAGTGAGGGGAAATGGGAATTATCTGGAACTCTGCCTGACTCAGTCAAGAACTGCATGCAGGACCCTCTCACCCACTGATAAATACTGTTACCAAGATGAAGTTCTGTTCCCTTTAAGATAAAAAACAAAGCAAACATATCTCCTATGCTTCAGATATGTAACCACTGACCTAAAAAATGTCCATTACTGATACATTAGAGGCAACCACAGAAGTAAATTCATTCACCCTAGAAGACTCCCAAATCACAGGCTTCACACCCTATCCCCAAACCAATAGTATTTCAACCATTGATCTTCATAACTCAGCCACCAAATATCCAGTAATTTGCCCCATCAAACAATATCCCTTACAAAGACATAATAAGTCTATATAGGACAATAGACTACATTCTTATGGCTTCTCTCCACTGCATGTTCTCTTGTTTCCTCCCAAATTTCTGAATAAATGATTTCCCCTGAGTTCATATTAAATACATTTACATCATGAAATTTCTGGATCTCTCTGAAGGGGTGCCAGCCTCCTAATAAAGACTTTTCCCTCTTATATCATGTTTTCATGATTTTCCCATCTTGTTTCATGTTTTCATGGTTATTACTAAATTCAGTATTTTTTAGCACATTGTCTTGTTTTTCACTGAATGACAGTGCCCAGTAATTACAGACCCAGTGTTTCATTCCTATGAAGACCGCTTATTTTAAAGGAAAAGTTACAAATTAAGGCACTCCTACATTGACTACATAGAATTCCTCACATGTAATTTCTCTGGCTTACATATCAGTTAGAATAGGAGATGAAGACCCTCCACTTCCATTAGATTTATATTATGTGTGCTCTCACATATGAAACCATCCATTAAGAATTTTCTACATAGATAACATTCATACAGATTCTCTCATGTATGAATTTCCTTATAGTAACTATAATACTATGGATGGCTAAAGGTACTATCACATAGATTACAAACAGTATTTCCTAGGTATGTGTGTTTTAAGGTTAAAGCTCTGTCAAAAATCTCTTCCATATTGAAAATATGTATAGTGTGAGTTCTCTCATATCATCTAAGGTCATAATATTGACTGAAAGCTTTCCCATATTGATGACACTCACAGGGTTTCTCTAAAGTTTGAATAATTTCAAGTTGTCTAGTATAAAAATTACAGTTTTCCTATAGAGATTACATTCTTATGGCGTCTGTCCAATGTGCATTCTCTTATGTTTCCAGAGGCCAATATGTCAAGCAAAAACTTTCCCACATAGATGACATTCGTAGGGCTTCTCTCCAGTGTGTGTTCTCTCTTGTTGTCTAAGATATGAAGACTCACTAAAGGCTTTCCCACAGGTATGGCATGCATGGGTTTCTTTCCAGTGTGTTCGCTCATGTTTTCTAAGATAATAACTACTGAAGGTTTTCCCACAGGTTTGACATTCATAGGGTTTCTCCCCACTGTGAGTTCTCTCATGTTATCTAAGATGAAGAATCACTGAAGGCTCTCCCACAGGTATGACATGCATGGGTTTTCTCTCCAGTGTGTGTCCTCTCATGTTTTCTAAGGTAACAATGACTGATGGTTTTCCCACAGGTATGGCATGAATGGGGTTTCTCTCCAGTGTGTGTGCTCTCATGTCTTCTAAGATAAAAATATAGTGAAGGTTTTCCCACAGGTTTGTCATTCACAGGGCTTCTCTTGATTGTGAGTTTTCTCATACTCTCTTAAGCCAGAACAATTAATGAAGGCTTTCCCACAGGGATGTTCTCTTAGGCGAGAACAATAAATGAAGGTTTTCCCACAGGTATGGCATTCATAGGGTTTCCCTCCAGTGTGTGCTCTCTCATGTTGTCTAAAATAATAATTTTCTTTGAACGTTTTCCCACAGGTTTTGCATTCATAGGGTTTCTCTCCAGTGTTGAGTTCTCTCATGTTGTGTGAGTTTAGAACAATTAATGAAGACTTTCCCACATAGATCGCATTCATAGGGTTTCGCTCCAGTGTGAGTATCCTCGTGTAGTCTAAGCTGAAAAAGTCAAATGAAAGTTTTCCCACATAGAAGGCATTCATATCGTTTATCTCCAGTTTGAGTTCCACTGTATTGAAAAATTGGTCTCTATGGACTTTGCAACTGGTTTGTTTAAATATGGTTTCTTTCTCATGGGAATCAATGCATGTGGAGTCACTGTAGATCTGAGACTGGAATCTTCTTGCAAGTAATTACATTGAAAGGAATTGTTTTGAGTGTGAGGTATCTGCAATAACATGTTAGAATTGTCTTTCCTGCAGGTAAGATGCATGAATGTCATTTCTTGCTTTTTACAGTTTTCCTGGCTGGACTCTGGGTTTGGAGAAATCCCATTCCTTCTGTCCATAATTCCTTTCCTTGTGTCTAACTGGGAAAGCACATCTAATGTGCAGACCTGACATCCACTTTGTAGGAAGATACCTACTGAGATGAGATGATCGATATTCTCCAGCATCACTTCTCTGAATGGCATTTTCTGGGATGTTTCTAGCAATGCCCACTCTTCCTGGGTGAAGCATACAGCTACACTTTTGAAGGTCATTAACTCCTGTGGTTGCACTGTCAATAGCTCAGCTGACAAATGTCTTTCTCTGGATTTTCACTCATGAAACAAGCAAAAGGTCAGCAAAGCCCCAAATGATGGACAAATCTAGATGATAAACAGGTGAATGTTTTCAGTCCTTCCAGGAACAGATAATTCCAACTGTATGTATGCTTTTCTGGTATCCGCAGCCAGGTGCTGCCAGAGCACTCCCGCCCCAACCCACATCACCATGACAAAGGGCTATGTGGGCTCATGCTGGTCCGTGCAGCAGTTGCCGTGCCTCCAGTGGACCATCTGCACCACTGCTTGGGCCAGCGACCCACTCCAGTCAGTAGATGGGAGGCGGTGGGAAGGGCAGACTCAGGGAGAGCTATGGTCACCATCGCCATCCTGCACCCATCGCTGCCGCCTTGCATTCCCCAGGCTGCTGCTCCCTCTCTTAATTCATTTTTATTTGTGAAGTTTAATACAAATAACTGATAACTTTCAAAGTATGATTTAACAAGTAGAGACAAATCTCAATGAATGTGACGGGTCACAGTCTGACAATTTGTTTTTTCCTTATTGTGAAATATAAGATACATACAGAAAGGTGTTAACTTTCAAAGTACAATTTAACAAGTAATTATATAGGTAATTTCAAAGAATGTTATGAGTTACAGTTCCAAGAGTTTCAGTTTTTTCCTTATTGTTAAATGTAAGATACATATACAAAAAGGTGTTAACTTTCAATGTACACTTTAACGAGTAGCTAAAGAGCAAATTTCAAAGAATGTTATGGTTTACAGTTCCACCATTTGAGTTATTTCCTTCTATCTATTACAATATCCTAGCATCTAAATATATATATATTTTTTCCAGCATTTGTAATCCTTTGTTAAATCATATCTTCTCTGTTGCTTTCATTTCCTCCCATTTAATAACTTTCTCGATATTCACAGCTGTCTGGGCAGAGACCACACTAACTTGTTCATATTGAAAAGGAGTGTTGACATTACAGGGAAGGGGGCTGCATCTCATCGTTCATCTTAAAGATGCTGTTGCCTCTGGGAGTTAGGACTTGTCTGGCCTAGGAACACTCCAGTGGATATAAGTTTCTGAGAGATAAACACAGAGAAACTTTTATAGAATCTCAGGGACCTAGGTATTTCAGGACTACTGTGGCTTAGGGCTTGGCATACTGTAGCCATTTGGGATATTTAGCTGGAGCTTACATGAGAGTAACCTCCAGGGAAGTCTCTCAACTTCATTTTTTTAAAGCACTTATTTATTTATTTTTAATTTATTACTTTTTAATTGAGATTGTTCACATACCATACAATTATCCAAAGATTCAAAGTGTACAATCAGTTGCCCATGGTACCATCATACAGCTGTGCATCCATCACCACCGTTATTTTTTTTTAGAACATTTTCATTACTCCAGAAAAGAAATAAAGACACACAAAGAAAGGAAACTCAAATCCTCCCATACCCCTAACCACCCCCCCTCCATTACTGATTCATAGTATTGGCATAGTACATTCGTTCCTGTTGGTGAAAGAATGTTAAAATACTAACTGTAGTATATAGTTTGTAATAGGTATATATTTTTTCCTATATGCCCCTTTATTATTAACTTATAATAGTGTCATACATATGTTCTAGTTCATGAGATAGATTTCTAATATTTGCACAGTTAATCATGGACATTGCCCACAAGATTCACTGTTTTATACATTCCCATCTTTTAGCCTCCAGCTTTCCTTCTGGTGACATACATGACTCTGAGCTTCTCCTTTCCACCCTTCACACACATGGAGCACTGTCAGTTATTCTCACAATGTGCTCATCACCTCTGTCCATTTCCAAATGTTTACCTTCACCCTAGTTGAACACTCTGCTCATAATAAGCAACTACTCCCCATTCTTTAGCCTCATTCTATATCCTAATAACTTATATTTCTTGTCTATGAGTTTACATATTATAATTAGTTCACATCAGTGAGACCCTGCAATATTTGTCTTTATGTGTCTGTCTTATTTCACTCAATATAGTGCCCTCAAGGTTTCTTCATCAACCCATTTTTTTAGACAGTTTTGTTCACACATCACACATTCTGTCCTAAGTAAACAATCGATAGTTCCCTGTATGGTCACATATTTATGTATTCACCACCATTGCCTCTATCTGTATAAGACATCTCCATTTCTTCCACAAAGGAGGAGGAAGAGTCAAGTAAGGTAGAAAGACAGGAGAAAAATAAAAAAAGAAAGAGAGAAGAGAAAAACAAAACAAAACAAAACATGGCAGCTAGGAAGCAACAAAAGGAAAGACAGCATTAAACTAAAGTAGAATAAAGAGACAACATCACCAATGCCAAGAGTCCCATACCCTTCCCCTATGTCCCCCACCCATATGCATTTAGCTTTGGTGTATTGCCTATGTTATATTAAAGGAAGCATAATATATGTTTTTGTTAACTATAGTCTCTAGTTTGCATTGGTTGTATTTTCCCCCAATCCCGCCCCATTTTTAACAGCTTGCAATGTTGACATTCATTTGTTCTACCTCATGTAAAAACATATTAGGTTTCACTGAGTTACACAGTCCCAGTCTTTATCTTTTCTCTTTCCTTCTGGTGTCCCACATGCTTCTAACCTTCCTCTTTCAACCATATTCACAGTCATCTTTGTTCATCTTTGTACTTACACTGTTGTGCTACCATCTCCCAAAATTTTGTTCCAAACCTCTCACTCCTTTCTTTTCCACTCTGTCTGTAGTGCTCCCTTTAGTGTTTCCTGTAGAACAGTAATCTTGTTCATAAACTGTCATTGTCTGTTTGTCAGAGAATATTTTAAGCTCTCCCTCATATATGAAGGACAGTTTTGCCAGATACAGGATTTTTGGTTGGTGGTTTTTCTCCTTAAATGTCTTAAATATATCAGCTGACTTCCTTCTTGCCTCCATGGTTTCTACTGAGAAATCCACAGTTTTATCAAGCTTCCTTTGTGTGATGGATCGCTTTTCTCTTGCTGCTTTCAGGATTCTCTTTTTATTTTTGATGTTTGATAATCTGATTATTAAGTGTCTAGGCATAGGCCTATTCAGATCTATTCTGTTTGGAGTACGCAGTGCTTCTTTCATCGGTAATTTTATATCTTTCATAAGAGATAGGAAATTTTCATTGATTATTTCCTCTATTATTGCTTCTGTCCTTTTCCCTTCTCCTCCTCCTGGGACACCCATGGCACACACATTCCTGCATTTCATTTTGCCCTTAAGTTCCCAGAGATGTTCATATTTTTCCATTCTTTTCTCTATCTGTTCTTTTGTGTGTAGATTTTCAGGTGCCTTGTTCTCCAGTTCCTGAGTGCTTTCCTCTGCCTCTTGAGATCTGCTGTTGCATGTCTCCATTGTGTCCTTCATCTCTTCTGTTGTGCCTTTCATTTCCATAGATTCTGTCAGTTTTTTCAAACTTTCGATTTCTACCTATTGTACGCCCAGTGTTTTCATTATACGCTTCATCTCTTTTGCCATACCCTCCCTAAACTTTCTGAATTGATCCAGCTCTAGTTGTTTAAATTCCTGTATCTCAGTTGAAGTGTAAGTTTGCTCCTCTGACTGGACCATAACCTTGTCCCTCCTAGTGTAGGTTATAGTTTTCTTTTTTCTGGGCATCTGGCCCCCTTGATTACCCCAATCAGGTTTTCCTAGATCAGAATGGGCTCAGGTCTTGGAAGAAGGCAATAGTTTCAGGTCTCCCTGAGGGTGTCTTAGAAGACTGATGCACCCTGCGAAGCACCCCTCGCATTTCTGTGGGGGAAAGCAGACGCTGCCCACTGGGTTCCCTTACGGGAGCTCCCACTGTCTAATTGTGGAGGATCACCCCCCTAGCAAATTATCGAGGTAGGCGGATGGGAGTGAAGAGCAGTCTTGATACTGCTGATACAGGAGGCAGTCCTGATGGGAAAAAATTCACCCCATCCCTTGAGCTGCCGTCTCTCTTCTGTTTCTGTTGGTGTCCCCTCCATGTACTGTGGGGGACACTATGACCAGCTGCACTCTGAAACCACAGTCCCTGGCATCCTCTGGCCCCTCTTTAGTTACTTTCATGGGGGAACCCAGCCTGCCTCACCTACTCTGCCATCTTCTCCTCCAGCTTTTTAATTTGGTTGGTTGGCTTCTCCACATCTTGCTTCTTCATGTGCTTTATGACTTTCTGTTGTTGGTCTCATGGCATTTGCTTGTCTTGATAAGGTTATTCTGGGATATGCAGGATTATTTGGATATTTATCTATAATTTGGCAGAGCTACAGCTCGCTGAAGTGCACCTTCCCTGTCCTGCCAGCAGATGGCACTCCTGAGACACCTCTTATCCTCAAGCCAGCTCTCTTCCTACTTGTCTGTGCACTGAGCGCAGTCCAAACCAGGTGGAAATCCAATCAGCACACATGTTCTCCATGTGCACTGGGGACTGCCCGCCCTGTGAGAGGGGGTGGGCCCTGCACAGTTTGGCAGGGAGTCCGCTCCAGGGCACACTGGTCCTGGCAGTTCCTGGGGCTGCAGGTGGATCAGTCGGGCTGCAGAGTTGCGCGTCTCACCCTCCAGCTCAAATGCACTGCAGTCCCTGTGTGCCGTGTACCTGCAACTGGGGTTGGGGAGGGGCTCCTGGTGCTTCCATGCAGCATCTCTGCCTTGGCCATGCTCACCACAGGCTTCCATGGAGGAAGAGTGAATGTGATCACCACAAGTCCGCTGAATCCTGAGATCCCTCATGGGAGCTCTCAGCCACGGGGCTGTGAAGGGTCATCTCCCCAGCCAGCAGCTGAGAAGGGTGCATGGGGTGTGGGAAACTGCTCCTCCTGTGCTTGTCAGCTGTCTCCAGCCAGCCGTCCCCGGCAGCGGTCCAGGCCAAACACACTCACCTTTCAAACGCAGCCCCTCCGCCTCTCCAGCTAAGTCCTACTATGTGGTATAGAAGTCCCTGGAACTCCTGTTCTGGAGTGCTTCCTGCCCTTTATCTAGTCTGTTTCACAGAGGAGAACTTGGCTCTGCCTCTCCTTATCTGCCATCCTCCCGCAAGTCTCCCTTCTTATCTTTAATCAAAATAGTCCTGCTTTCGTCCTTTACCTGCACTGCAGCCTCCGGCCCATGCAATCCTCTGGAGGCCTCAGTCCCTCCTGTGATCTCTTCTCTATCTCACCGAGAATCTGTGGTCCATCATTTCACATATACTCTCTGGCAAATAGCTTACGCCCCTTGCCTGTTACTCTCCTCTCCTTCTGCTGCTGGCTAACTCCCAACCTGCACCATACCTCCCACTGTGTACAGCAAGTAGAGAATTTTTAGGAAATACAGAAATAATAGATTCCATAATAAGTTCATGGTTGAATTTATTATAATAACCTCAACACAGTTCATTAATTCAGCAATCCTCCTTTCCTTCTCAGTGCAGCTCACTTTCCCATTTTCCAGAGCAACTTCTATCTTTTGTCTCTCTCCTGAAACATGCTACTATTCCATCAACCTCACTACTTCAGTGAGAAAAATCAGTCATTAAATATCCCTTCTCCATATCACTATCATAACAGAAGAACTTCTCCCACCAAAAGGCTTCTCTCCCCATGTTGAGTATGGATTTGTCCCTGACACCTCAGGACACCAGCACCTCCTCCCAAGCATCTTCAAGCCCACCTCCCCCGTTGGCTCTTCACCATCACCACTTCAACACGCTCAGCGCTCTCATGTTTTAATAATCTCAACACTCCCAGCTCTGCTTTGCTCTACAGCTATCCCCTCCTCTCATTTCAACCAAACTTCTTAGAAAAAGAAACCGTCTCCACACGTTCAACTTCCCAGGCCCTCCTCAATACAATGCAATCATGCCTCTGTCCCCTGGAATTTTTGCAAATTACTCTGACGAAGGCCAACAGTAATTTCTCTTTTCACTAACTCATTTTATATTCGATGTAGTCTGGCTGCTCAGCAGAATGCTATGTTCTAGTGCATATTCTCCTTAAAACTATGTGTTCCCAGATGGCTCACACTTGGTTTACCTCCCTACTTCATGGACTCATGGCTTAAGTCTCCTTTGCAAGTTCGTCAGCTCTACCAACCTCATAAACTGTTAACTGACATTTCTCTAAGCTCCTTCCCTACCCTGTTAGTAGTGTGCACACTCTTCCTGTGGAATCTCATCAACCCCGCGCAAACACAGTGTCCATGTTATGGTCAGAGTAAGGTTTTAAAATCCGCTATCCTTAACACACCCACAGAGTCCGCACTGCCCACCATCCTCCCTCTTCTTTCCATGTTTAGGCCTCACTAAACAGCTTTTCATTCTTCAAGCAGGCTATGCTCTCTGAAAACTCTGGGCCCCTCAAGATCAAGTTCCCTCACAATTATTTGGACAATCACAAGTCATCCTTAAGATTTCAGCTTAAACATCCTTTGGGGAAGTTTTCTCCTGAACCCCTAAACTACTCTAATTCTCCTTGTGTTAAATGCACAGCAAACATGTGCCCACCACAGACCAAGCAGGGAGTAACAGGCCTTAGACACCCGTTCCCACTCTCACACCTGCTTCTCCAGGTCACCTGGACAGACCAGCATGAGATCTTCTAGGGGAAGCAGTCAAATGCAGGAACGGAGCCAAGGCCCCAGTCCCTCTGCCCCTGGAGGTTCTATCTTGCTGTGAGGTCACTGTGCTTTGGGTGAACAGTCACCCCTTAATAATTAGATAATGTGTTCCCCTGAGCTCCTCCAACAGGCACTCCCTGTAGAGGAATCAATACAGCCCACAGCGTAATACAAAGGGGATAGCAGTGACTAGGGAATTCCTTTCAAGGCACCAACATGCCAATTCTTCATTTTCAGGCACCACTGAAGAAAATCTGCATGTAATGATGAGGGAGACTCTCCTTCACCCTCCTTCAGAGTAATTCTCCTGGAACCCTGGTACAGCGACCGAAAGAGAACAAGTAAATCTCAGACCTGAGTAAAACTACTGAGAAATGAAAGAAAGGGCCACTCTAGGAAATCTAACCATTGAAAATAGAGGAAGGGGCTTGAAGAGGAGCCAGGACCCCGGTATGACAGAGAAAGGGGCTGTGGCATCCTCTTCGCTTGGCTCCTGTTGGCACCCTTTAGTCCTGACAGAAGATTTATACATGTTGTCTCCTGCTGAACTGTCCTCTTCATCGGGGGAGCCAAGCTTACTGTGGGCTTAACTCCTGGTGGGGATGACACCCAGAAGTGCCTTTTCAGAGCCCTGACGTTTCTTCACTTGCCTCCCGCCCATATGACTATTAAACCTAGGTTCTTTCTTTTGATTTAAGGAAACAGAACCACAAGTACAAATAAAGCAAAACAGTCCTAGTTCTTGAGGGAAAAGTCTAAGATACAAATTCCTGAGCTAAGGAATTTCAGAAATTAGGTAAAAAAAATAAAAAAGGATTTCCAGTTGGAAAACAAGAAAGAAAAAAGGCAGCTCCTGCTCACCTGAGACTGGGCAGTTAGAGGCCTAGCTTCCATACCCTCGGCTTTCTGGATGACACTTTCTTGAGTAAAGGGAGGCTCTAGAAACTGCAACCCTGGAGAAAAGAAAGAAACATGAGGAAAGCTTGCTCTGACTGGGGTTCCCCAAATCGTAGGCCTAGAATCCCTCACATAGCAACTGGGTATAACCCAAACACCGACCACACAAAGCAGAACATCAGATATGTTCCATAACCAAATCTATTTTGTTTATGGAAATTCCCCAGGATCGGGAAGAAAAAAGCCACACAAATTGCCTTTTCTTCTTTTGTTCTCTGGGTTCCATGCTAAATTTCATCTGGAAACAAATGGTTCTACCACTAAAAATACCACCCCGTTTTTAGGAGGGCGACAAACCCTGACCTCATCTAACATCCTCAATTTACATACAAAATAAATGTTCAGTGAGGTGAGGCTTTCCCTAAACCACATCTGGTTTTACCTATAAAACTGGAATAGGATTACAGACCCACCTCATTCATGACTTTCTGAAGCCTTGGATGAAGACACCGTAAGGAAAGCCAAGTGCGGCCTGATTGTGAGCTGCCGTCCTCTGCTGGGGTTCTGCCTCCAGGCCCATCAGCACCATCCAGGGTGCTGCCTCCACTACATACAGGGGCCACATCACACAAGGACCCACAAGGGAGCCTCTCTCAGGGCTCAGCACTGAGAAAACCTGTGCTTCCTGCAAACAGGCTAGTTCTTAATCGAGTGGCCCTTACAGATCTTACAATTGGGCACATTTCCCTTTTTGCTTTGGCCACAGAGAAATTTAGGGTCAAATGTATGGCTTCAGCAACTGCATAGGAATATAAAGTAAATTGTCTCTGTCTCTGTGGTCTCTGTTCAAAGTATTTTTTAAGTGCTTTTTTTTTGGCCCCAGGGGGCATTAGCAAGGAATAGCAGGGATTCCTATTGTGACAAACACAGCTCTCCCTTTCCCCACCTCATGTCCCACTAACACTCATAGAAAACCAATGTTAACTATCATCTTCCTCTTCAAACACTGGAGGAATTCTCTACTAATGCTACCATACCCCTACACTTCCCTGAATACCAGAAATTCCCCCAAAACCCGCTCATTCTGAGAATGATGGTCAGAAGCTCACTGTATAAGAACTTTTAGGACCCACTTCTACACCAGTGTCAGAGATTCCAGATTCACTCAGGGTTTTGCAACATGTGGTGGCCACTTCCAAGTTACAGGAATTACCTAAATATCTCATGAAAGGCCCCTGAGGGTTTTTCCCTAAAGTGGCTCATGGTTTTCTGGGGAGATCTGCTCTCTGAACTCTTTTTCATCATGCATACCAGAGATTTGGAGGGTTCGTGGAATAGGCCACTCCATGTTTGCTGGCAAGTTTCTTTGGGTATAACATTCCCTGGCAAATTAGACGGTTTCTTCAATACAATTCTGGGCTTAAGTTAAGACAATTATGTTCTTTTTGATAAAAAAAAAAAAAAAGAGAGAACTGGCAGTTAGAAAGGAGATAATTAAAAGACTTAGTGAAAGAAGATGCTTTTGTAATGCTACCTTAGGAAATACAAGGATTTAATTCCTACTGATCATGGAGGAGGACATGAAGTAGTCTATAAATCTCCATTACCTAACAGAACACCAGGCAGAGACTGGACATTCCAAAAATTTTTAATACATTTATATTAGTAGACTAAAATGACACAAAAATGGGAAAACATCTATTTATGGTCCTTCTATAGTTCCATGAAACCCCGATTCTAAAATGAGCAGAAAAAGTATGAAATGTTCCAATGGAGTTCCTGTGAAGATTTCAGTGTGAATGAACCTTTATCTACTTCTTTCTATTAAATTCCCTAAATACATATGGAGAATGAAAAACAGAGGTGGTAAGTACAACTATAATGAAACTAGGATATGTCCAAAACATCAAACCACACAAGGAGTGGATACTCAATACGATAAATGTGTCCCAAATTAAAGGATAACACAACAGTGTGATTCCTCTTTTTCTCCTGCTCACACACACACTCTCACACATGCAGAAACACACAATCTCCGCCAATACTGAACACGGAATAGATCTCTCAGAGCAACAGTCCTGAAGGCACCACCCCCAAACGCCTTACTTAGAAAAGTATTGGGAAGGCAGTGGGCACAGGTCACGACACCATCTTGTCTAGAGCGAACTCTGAAACTGCACAATAACTGGACCTAATAGGGAAGCCGTATGGCCAAGCCTCTTTCTCTTCTCCTGCTTTACTTCCTGAATGGGAGGCGAACCCAGAGGCCAGGCCAGCTGGCAGAAGGTCATGGGATGCTGGATCAGAGCTATATATCCCAGAAAAAGCATGTTCCTAAACTTAATCCATCCCTGTGGGTGTGAAC
>PVKY010009213.1:0-13469 GCA_004027775.1 Bradypus variegatus
AGTCTATTTGCTAGAGCTGAGAGAAAAACAATTCAACCCTGGCCAATTCTGGAGGCCAATCATTAGAGGGGACAGGAATTAAAAACATGAGTTAGTCAGGTTTTCTAACTTATGCATCATTATGATTAACAAAGCAACACCTGAAAGCCACAAGGGTTTGCTAAACTTAGGTAAATATCCATTTTTAGAAGTATAGCCTATAGCTTAGAGCAAAAATTAACATTATATTTCTTGTATTAAAAAAGAAAATCTCTACAATAAGACAATAAACTTGCATTGCCTTATTAGACCTCACATCATCTTTAGTATATATTAAATAATTTGTCTAAAATGTTGTCTTTGGGGGAGAATGCCAAGTTTCACATTAAAATAAGCCATTTCTCTAAATTGAGGGCAAATGGGTTTGAGATTGAATTTGAGCATGAGGCAGAAAATAGTACACTTCAATACCTGATGGTTTCCTTAATAGAAATGCAGGGCTGCTAAGGGCTTGAGTCTTTGATTTCTCCTTCAGTAATTCTTTTTCTTCAAGAATGTACTCCAAATCATTTCATGAACCTGCTAAATTTCCAAATGTTAGCAGTAGCCATATTTGTTAAATGGCAATAAAGTAGACTACGGAATGCATTAGCACTATACAGTGTTGTATTATTTCCCTCCCTAAATTAGCTACAGAATGTAAAATTACTTTCAGTGTAGCTCTGATTTTAGAGTCAAAGAAAACTGAAACTTACAAATCATCCACCTTGGACTTTCTACTTTGTCCTTTGTCCAAAAATGTGGAAAGTAATAGAATGGATTTGTTTGCATTTCTACTTTTATCCTTGCTCTTTAAAGTGACAACTGTCAGTAAAATGCATCCAAAATGGGCAGGTGAGGAGATAAAGTGATGTGGGAAATCTAGAATATGAACCATCAGTACAAAAATGATGACTTTTTTAAGTAATTAAGTAATCCCAGTACTTAAAATGCCCAAAAGTATATTAGCAACATTGTGATCGCTTATGAAACACACAGATGGACCCGGTTTCGTATCATAAGAGCATAAGAATGGATGGGACCTCACCAATGCTTTCTAAGGAATAGTTTAGTGAAAAAATATAAATGTCATCCTGCCATGGTCCTCGGAGGGTGAAGATTCAAGATGAGCATTCCTGGCTGTCTTTAATAAGCCACCTCTATCTATTATCCATGAATTTATCTAAGTCCTTTTTTTAAAAAAACAGTTTTATTCATACACCATACAATCCATCCTAAGGGAACAATCAATGGCTCCTGGTATAATCACGCAGTTATGCATTCACCACCTCAGTCTATGTGAGAACACTAAATCCTTCTTGAGGGGTCTCAACTTTAGCCTTCACAATTTCTTGGAGTAGATGAGAGAATCTTTCTTGTTAATACAATTGATTGATCCAAATTTTTTAAGGAAATTCTGAAATGTACTAGAGTAAAAAGTATAGTTTTGTTTAAGGACAAACTATAAAACACTAATAATAAAAATGCTTCTTAATTTAACTTAAGGGACCATCAATCTTTAATATCTGCAACACATTCTGAAATCCATGATACTATGGTTTACTTTAGAGAAATTTAGGAGGAAAGATGTGGAATGGAAGAAAGGGAAGGAAAAACAACACAAGACATAAAGGAGCCCTAACGAGAGAAAGGAGGAAGAAAAATGAGAATAACCCAGATGTAAAGAAATTTAGAGAGATATAGAGAAGAAAATGGAGGGACAAGTAGAACAAGAGGCGAGAAGTTCAGCATTTCTTGATGTCAATTAGAGATAAACTAATCTTCTTCCAGTCTGACGTTTACTGAGCTGTGTGGCCTCAAGACATTATCATTGTCCTTTGAAATGTTTGCTAGATGCTGAATCTCTAAATGAAATAGTCACTTTCGGGATATTCTTCTCAGTGCTACATACAGTGACTGAGACCAATGCCATGTCATCTCCCAAAGCTGTTGGCAAAGATCAGATGAAACCAAGCCAGATCTAACCTAGGCATAAGAAGTTTCTTACTCCACCTCTTGTGTTCCAGATCCACAATATTTACTAAGTCAAGAAGTGCTTTCTTCCATTGCCCTCAAACCTTAGTCTTCATGGTTTGCCCCAAAAATCTAGAACACTGGGTTATGGTGAGGAAATCCCTACTTCAACTGTCTATATCTTTCATGGTTTCACAATTTTCTCACATATCCATTATTTGCCTGAGCCTTTCCAGAATGAAGTCCTGGTCATTTTAGCCCATAGTGAGATGGGTAGGGCCCATTTATTTAGGATGCTTGTGTGCCATGTGATCTTCACAACAAACCATACAGGAGCTATGATGGTTGCTCTCATTTGACAGATTTGAAAACTGAGACACAGTTTAAATATTGCTCAAGGTCCACAGTAAATGGTAAAGCCAGGCTCAGAGCTCAGACTCTCTGACCCTAAAACCCAGGCTCTCAATCCTCTTCTTACTTCTCTCTGTTCTCTTCCTCTTTCCTTTCATGTATGACCTGATGCTGCTATTTCCTATGCCTGGAATTTCTGCCCTGCACCAAGATGAATGATCTTCAAGCTCTTTTTTATGAAACTTTCCCTAACTGAACAAATTAGGTTATACTCTTCCTTTCCCACATGATTCTGGCCAGAAGTCCATACACCCCAGTACATGGTTCTGATGTCAATACTTACCACACAACTAATATTTGTTCTTATGAGAACAAATTTTATTGAGTGTCATGTTTTTTCTCTGCATGTAGGTCAGCATTTGTGTTTTAGATTGTAGAATAAAACTTCTAGAGGCCATGAATTCTGCCTAGCTTATGTGCATGTAAGGCAATTCACCTAAGGAAACACAAACCAGGTGATTAAGAGAGAAAACTTATAGATAAATAAGAGAAGAGAGATGATAAGTTTCCAAAATATACTCCAGCAATGCGGGCCCCCCAATCCAAATAATGAATGCCCACATAAATGTGACTAAGGGTAATAGGCTGAGGGGTGGGGGTGCGGTCAAATTAACTAGTTCCTAGAATTTAAATGTATACTACATTAGGCTTCTAAGTGAAATAAACTTATAAAGGGTGAATGTATTTGTATTAGTTTGGGAATTTTAAATTGTCAACCATTTTGGAATAACTTTGAGCATTCCGCACCATATAAAGAATCTGCCTGAGCATCTGAGAGCGTTTGCTAACCTAGACTTTATTGTCTTCCAGATCTTGGCCATCGTGTCTATCCTATTCATCGTACTCTCCACCATCGCTTTGTCACTCAACACACTACCGGAGCTGCAGGAAACAGATGAATTCGGGCAACCCAACGACAACCCCCAGTTAGCACATGTGGAGGCCGTGTGTATTGCGTGGTTTACCATGGAGTACCTTTTACGGTTCCTGTCCTCACCCAATAAATGGAAGTTCTTTAAAGGCCCGTTAAACGTCATTGACTTGCTGGCCATCTTACCGTACTATGTCACCATCTTCCTCACGGAGTCCAACAAGAGCGTGCTGCAGTTCCAAAACGTGAGGCGTGTCGTTCAGATCTTCCGAATCATGCGCATCCTGAGGATCCTGAAGCTCGCCAGGCATTCCACGGGCCTGCAGTCTCTGGGTTTCACGCTCAGGCGGAGTTACAACGAACTGGGCTTGTTGATACTGTTCTTGGCTATGGGGATTATGATATTTTCCAGCCTGGTCTTTTTTGCCGAGAAAGATGAGGATGCTACTAAGTTCACCAGTATCCCTGCATCGTTCTGGTGGGCCACCATCACCATGACCACCGTAGGCTACGGTGACATCTACCCTAAAACGTTGCTAGGGAAAATCGTGGGAGGGCTCTGCTGCATCGCCGGGGTCCTGGTTATCGCCCTCCCCATTCCAATCATTGTCAACAACTTTTCCGAGTTTTACAAGGAGCAGAAACGCCAAGAGAAGGCAATTAAAAGGAGAGAGGCTCTCGAGCGGGCAAAAAGGAACGGAAGCATCGTTTCTATGAACTTAAAAGATGCTTTTGCTCGCAGTATGGAACTGATAGATGTGGCCGTGGAGAAGGCAGGAGACTCGGCCAATACAAAGGACTCAGCCGACGACAATCACCTGTCCCCGAGCCGGTGGAAGTGGGCCAGGAAGGCTCTGTCGGAAACGAGCTCCAACAAGTCTTACGAGAATAAGTACCAGGAGGTGAGCCAAAAGGACTCCCACGAGCAGCTGAACAACACGTCTTCCTCCAGCCCACAGCATCTCAGTGCCCAGAAATTGGAGATGCTGTACAATGAAATCACCAAGACACAGCCTCATGCTCATCTGAACTCAGACGGCCAGGAGCAGCCCGAGAGACCGTCTGCCTACGAAGAAGAGATCGAGATGGAAGAGGTGGTCTGCCCCCCGGAGCAGCTGGCCGTGGCGCACCCCGAGGTCATCATGGACATGAAGAGCACCTCCAGCATCGACAGCTTCACCAGCTGCGCCACCGACTTCACCGAGACCGAGCGATCGCCCCTGCCGCCGCCCTCCGCTTCGCACCTGCAGATGAGGTTCCCGACAGACCTCCCGGGAACGGAAGAGCACCAAAGAGCCCGGGGCCCCCCGTTTCTCACACTAGCCAGAGAGAAAGGGCTGGCAGCCAGGGATGCCACGCTGGCACGTGCCCCCATCGATGTAACTGCGAACCTGGATGCCGGCGGTTCCCAGTGTGGCCCGCACGGTCCCTTGCAGCCCGATGGTGCCACTGACAGCCCTAAGAGCTCGCTGAAAGGCAGCCATCCACTCAAGTCCAGATCCCTCAAAGTGAACTTTCAGGAGAACAGAGGCAGTGCCCCCCAGACGCCGCCCAGCACAGCCCGGCCACTGCCAGTCACCACAGCTGACTTCTCGCTGGCCACCCCCCAGCACATCAGCACCATCCTCCTGGAAGAAAACTCCCCCCAGGCAGACAGACCTTTGCTGGGCACGGAGGGTCCTGCACATTGTCAGGGGCCTTCAAAAGGCTTATCCCCTCCGTTTCCCAAGCCAAAACTGTTTCTTTTCTCTTCAAGAGAGAGGCGGAGCTTCACCGAAATAGACACTGGCGAAGACAATGACTTCTTAGAGCTCCAAGGGGCAAGGCAGGACCAGCAGGCAGACTCCAGTCCAAATTGCTTTGCAGATGAGCCTAGTGCTGGAAGAGACCCTTTGAGAGAAGAGGCCTGTGTTGGCTCTTCCTCCCCGCAGACCACAGAGCACAACTGTAGGCAAGACATTTACCATGCTGTGAGTGAAGTAATAAAGGACAGTAGTCAAGAAGGGTGCAAGATGGAAAACCACTTGTTTGCCCCAGAAATCCATTCCAACCCAGGAGACACAGGTTATTGTCCCACACGTGAAACCAGCATGTGACTAGTTACAAAAGCAATAAAAAACAAAAACAAAAACTTGTTCCTTAAAAACACAGTTAAAAATGCCTGTGAACTAAAAAATGGGAAGCCTCCCCACCTACCCCCCAAAAAGTACATAAAATGTTATTTTTGCATGGCATGAACAGTTTAGTTTAAGCACTGTTTAAATAAAAAGTCAAGACTGCATTTTGTAACAAACAAACAAAAAATGACTGAAGAACAGTGAACAAATAAAGAGAGCTCTATTAGGAACCAGTATTCTGCAATGTCTGACATTTTTGATCCTTTCATTTAAAATTGTAGACAGAGTTTCAACTTTTATGTTTCCATGATTTCCGGGATTTGCCCTTGAAAGGATGAAATGTCATTGCATGCATTCTTAGTTACAAGGAGCAAGGTGCTTTTAACTTGCAAAATGTGTAACTTTGTACATATGGGGGCCAGGGATGCAAAAGTGTCAAGAACACATGGAAACAAGTTTCTGAGACACAGGTACTTCCTTCACAGCTACTGCCTGGAGGAGCTGTACAGACTTCCTGTTGCAAACTTGCAACCTCTTCTTAAACCATTTCACATATCTTGCTTTCGGTTATAAAGCTCATTTGTTTAAATGAATACAGTATTTTTATTTATTTGTGATATAATTCATAGGGTGCATTTTTCTTTTCTGCTTCTGCTTAGCTGTAGCATTTGTGATTTTATTTATAAAACATGAATAGGCAAGATTTAATGACCAGTTATCAAAATATTTGCAATTGAAATGTGAAATGTTGCCAATAAATTATATATCATGCAGCCAGCCTATTACAGAATTATGCATTCTAAAAACACCTGAAAACATTAAAAAGGTTAGATTGTGCAACTAAACTTTAAAAAAATGGCTCTCCACATTTGGAAGTCAGTTCTTTTTTTAAAAAAAAGATGGAATTATGCCCATCTAAAGATGATTATATTTTCCATGTATATTCAACATCTTTTCTATCGAAAGATCTAAAAATAAAATGCAGATATGCCATGGTGGGTGCTCTGAAAAGTGACCTTTGACAAACTAAAACAAGAGTCAATTAAGTGAGACTGCCACCTACGTCACCGACAGAGACGGATGCAGAAAATGAGGTACCGTTAGGAGTGTTGGCCTGGTGGTGTTTCACCCTATGTTTCTGAATGGGGAAGGGCAGGGCAAGACCACCCTTTTAGGGGCAGTTGTTCCTTTTGCAGGACCCAAAGCCAAGATGCCAGTAGCACCCTCCAGTGACTGCAATAACTAGAAACATCGCCCTACGTTTCCAGCCCCACCAGGGGATGGTCAAGACTGCCCTTGTTGAGAACCACTTAACACCATCTCTACTGGGAGCAGTGAGATCCATAGCAGTTAAACCACTTGCTGGAGGTGACACTGGTGATGTCTATGTTGGAAAACAGGTCATTTGAATCCAAAGCCCTTAAATCATCCAGCCCCACAGGAAATCAAGGCTCTGCTCCCAGATACACAACTGACCAGATGTGTGATCCTGGACAGCTCTAGAGCCTCTCTCGAGATGTTTTGCCACCAGTCACAACCAAGACAAGATGATTTCTAAACCCCCTTGAAGTTTAATTAATATGAGGCCTTGGTCTCCCAGAAATTCCAGGTTTTAGCTCAGAGCAATGTGTTCTGTGTGTGTGTGTATATAGTTCAGGGACATAGGGTTGGGAAAGTGCTAGACCAAATTTCAAGCACAACTTATTCTTATTGTTTAAAGGGCAAAAAAAAAAATACTAATTTTTTTTCTATTTTTAAAAGAAAAACAAAAAAAAAGCCCAAGTATTTAGAATCTAATCTAAGTTTTTAAGAACTAACATTTCTTTATTAAGAGAATCTGGTCATTATATCTGATAAGAAAACAAATTTTGGTCTTAGTTGAAATCCAAGCAGCATACTGCTGCAAAATAATGTTAAACATTGCTTTTTTCACCATGCTTAGAATTTCTTAATGATTTTTATGTTTGTTTCAAAACATAGCCCTTAAGAGGTCATGGTCATTAATTGTTGATATGTACATTATTCGTTCTTAATTAGGTGTCTGAAACTAAATGTTGATCAGTTTTTGTAAATCTAGAGTGTTTATTTGAATTATCTATATATAGTTTTTCAAAGTCAAGCAGGTGTATCTGTTATTGGACAAACAGCAAAGAAGTTATGATAATCATTTTCTTTGCATAGCCTCATGAAGCAATTCTTTTCTGATGTCTCTGAATTGATGAGTCTGTTTTTTTAATTGGTCATTATTTTTTATTTGTTGAAGGTCTCATTTATCTAGCTGCATGAGTGGACTTGTCCTATACCTGACAGTTCACCAGTGCCCTCCTTTCATGTGTCACTCCAGCCTTTTACTAAGAACCCTCATCCAGATGCATAGAAACCATGGTCTCTCCTAGATTTTTCTCCCTGAAAGCATCCTCCCTAAAAGGTTTTTTCCCCTTCAAAGTTAGAGCATTTTTTAAATCTTAAAGAATTTTCAGGAACATCCTCTTAAAAAGTCTGACTTTGCCGTTTCCACAGTGCAGCAGTTTGGGGATGAGCATTCCCAGAATGCACTGTGCAATGCTTCTTAAACATTTTCAGTCATCTGTGCCTAACACAGAACATGAATCTGTAGGCCTGGAATGGTCTGGGTACTTCCCAGGCACAGAGTTCTGCTTAAGTCTTATGTTTTCTATTAAAAATTCATGTAAATGCTCTATTTGACTCCATAATATATGTCTCAATCAATATTTTAAAAAATAATGCTTTGTATTGCTTATCAACCAGTAAAATTGATGCCCGTATCCTCAAATACCTCTCCTTTGTATACATCTCCTTTGTGTCCCCTGGGAAAAGCAACCCCAGTTTGAGAAGCACTGCATGAGTGACAGGAACATAGACTGTTTCCCTTGAGGGGCACTGGAGGTTTCTGTTGCCAGGAGATGTCACTCATCGTTACCTAGCCCAGTGACCGGGGACAGATGCCAATCAGGGAAGACTATTTGAAGGAACTCAACATAACACAGCCCCAAGGATAGATTATTTGATTCTTCTGGCCCTCTTAATAGCTGGTGCAAGTTGCCACAAGACTGTTTTAGCCCAAAGACTGAGCTCTATCACAAAAGGACAGAAACAGGTGAATCCATTGATATCTTGGCCTGGACTGCACACACAATGGTGACAGATTAAGTGGGTCCCCTGGAGTTGACTTAATTAGTCACTGAACATTTTTAGTAGAAATTTCTCCATTCTGGCACAAGCAACTGTTTTGAAGCCTACCTTCTAGTCAACCATTATCCTGATAACAGCTAGATTTGGTCACCAGGAGAATAGGCAACACATGTCTGATGCCATTCATTTCTCGTCACAAGAGGCTCACTCTCATGTAGGTACAGATTGAGAAAAGTCAACAATCCAACTATTTTCCCTTGAAATGTGAATAGCAAAAAAACAAAAAAACAAAACAACAACAAAAAAAGCCTCATGTATGTAAAGCATTTTATAATTTATCTCACTTAATCCTCACAAAAGCCTTCTGAATTAGGTATTACTTGCCAATGAAGGACCAGAGGTTATGTATCTTGTTCAATTTCATGCAGGTAACGGGTGAATAGTAGAACCTGGCCCCATCAACATCTCCTGGCTTCAAGTCCAACATTCCAATATACCACACGGAAATTTTTCCATTAATAACATTAATAAGGGAAATTATGTAAATAAAACTAGAAATGCATTGATAGTCGTGTAGTTTGTTTAAAACAGCAGTGTAGCCTGTCAAATGGTGATGATTTAAGACAACAATCATTGGCCATCTTTAGCACATCTATTTGCCAACGTGGAGTTCTGATAATAAGACACACATCCTTGGGTTAAAGAAAGAATTCATCATGCAAGATGTAACACAACATACATAATTAGAGGTGAGGGCTACAGGAAGCCACCTGATCTACAACAAAAACAAGTAGAACTTTAGAAACACTTCTAATCTAAGATCAAATGTACTGTCTAATTGACTTTGGTTGTCATGTCACTGTTCGTCCATTCAGCAAATGTTACTTGAGCACCCCGATGTCCTACCTAAGGCATTGTGTGGGTGCTGGAGCACAACCATTGGCTTCTCGTGCTTACTACATGATCCATTTAAAACCAGGCTGAGGATGATTTGGGTTCCTGAAAAAATGTCTCTGCTGAGAATGTAAAACCCACTCAAAGATGATCACACCAGGGAAACACACACAGGAACAAGTGAAATTGTTTTCCAAAGACCTGTTTTCCTAAGAAATAATGGATGGTATAAATGGAAAGTCTGATGCATAATTATTTTTGAACCACAGTTCAGATTTCACACTTGAAATAACAAATTGTTAATCTTACTAAGTGAGGTTACGGATTGTCATTCCTTATTATCTGATAAAATTGAAAAATAAATTTTCAATTGGATATAATGCTTGTTAGAATTGCTAATAAAAATTTATCACAAATAAATAGAAAAAAAAATAATACCAGAAAAAAAAGTTTATAAAAAATTTATATCTTAATTGCATGCTTCATGGTTATGTGGCTAAAAGCAAGGTGTTTTAATGATTTTCCTTAGCTCCACCTGACTACAGGCAACATTTGGCAATGCGTATCACCATTCTCTGTTGACTCCACTGAATTTCTAGATGGAAAATATTTAAAATTCAATATACAAAAAAAACTTAGCTTGACTCAAAGCAACTTATTCACTTGCCCCCTAAGGATTTGAAAATATATTGGACGTTTTGCCATTGCCAATGTCCATATCCAACGAGAACTTTAAAAAAAGAAAAAGACAACTCTACAAAATCTAAATAAGGAAACATTTAAAGGCCCACCTTTAATAAGAAAAGGAAATGTCCCCACTCCAAAATCTTGGCCAACTTCCTATATTACGGAATTTAGTACTTATGATATAATGCTGTGCTTCTGTGGTTTCAATAACCATTTCCTCTTCTTGCTTTTTTAAAACAGCCTGACCTGATTGCATAAATCCCTATTTACCATTTCCAATAATGCATAATCTCTTCCTTGTTAAATCTAAAAGGTTTTAACCTATCAATATACATACAGATAAAGGTAGGGGTAGGGGTGAGGTGACAGCACTTTTATAATAAGGTAACCCAAGGTCAGCAAAAGATTTAAGTACCAAAGAAAGAGAAGAAAGACTAAGGAAAGTATAAGCAAAATGAATGCTTTTAAGCAGAGAAATCTTTATTAGGGATATGTATATAACTTGTATAAAACTTCAACTAAATCATACTATCAACGTGAAATTTAAATTGAAGCCATAATTCCAACTTTACTTTCTCTCCTGAAGAAATTATTTGTCATCTACCTATCCTTCCAGATTGCTGTTGATAGGCACTTCACTCAACAAGCATTTACTGGGTGCTAGAAATTAACTCACATGCAGTCCATTCCCTCAAGTTTAGAGTCTAACAGAGGTTCATATTTAAAGAGATTATATTCCCAAGTGAAATCCAGAAAGAAAATGGCAATAATGTTTGATTTTGCTGCCTGACAATTTCTATAATCCCCTTTTATTTTCACTCAGACTCAAGTTATTTATTTTCATTCCTTAATCTAGGATCTGAACTAGCAACACCTAAACTTTCTAAATATCATGCTTAAAAATATAGCAGCTCTCCGAAATCTAGTGAAAGTGGTTAAATTTTGTCCTATTTATTTCAATGAGACATTGCCCATTTCAGCAAAAGAAAGTATTAGTCTAGTAAAAAGGATGTTAAAAATATCATATTTATACTCACATAACTGTTTTGTTTGACTCTTTTTTTAACTCCAGCCTTCATACTGTGATAGAAGCCATCAGTATCTGCTGATATGATGAAAGCTTCATGTCAACTTGAGCAAAGGAGTTTTTCTCCCACCTACCATGGACAATGCTGGCAAAGGATATGGCTAAATAGTTTTTTCTTTGGTTATTTTTACTCCATTTAAATCCAAAAGGGACTTGAGATGCATACCAAACAACGTAAATAGACTTCCAAAATCAAGACTGAAGGAAACAGAAAAGCACAGAACCAGACCAAAAAGCAAAGGTACAATCGAAGAAAAGGACGTCAACTCTCTGTGTTGAGTGCCCTCTTGTGGTCAGCCCGACAGAAAGTGAATTCTATTTGGCAAGAAAGAACACAGATGTGCAAGAAAATTCTCTACCATTTTCCACCTTCCATTACCCATACAAACAGCCAAAATCATACCATCATCCCAGGCATTTTTTTCAGGGATCATTCCTCCCTCACGTATGTAAGTTTTCTTTCTCTTAGTCCAAAATATCTGGTACAACCATTGCTACCCTCTGCACAGCACTTTCAGAGTATTTGTACCTACTGCCTGCAAATCGAAACAAAATCACAATTTAGCTAAATATTTAGCAGTGCCTTTGTCTGCACTCTGGAAATAGAGTAAATGCTACTTTGACCTTCCTGCCATTAGTGAGAAACTAGAAGAGAACTCAAAATTGCACTTTTTAAATAATCACGGACCTGTGAAGACATAGCTAGTGATTTGCCTTACTCCAAAACTCCATTTCCAATCCACTAGATAACAAGTGGAACCTAAAATACCCTGAAATTTACCCTGGCAAAAATTCAGATGGTTTTTAAACTTTCAATAGACATCTGTGGCTGTTGGCCAGACATTCTCTTACAGCTAAATTTCTGGCCCAGTTTTACACCAAAATGCTTCTAACATTCTAATTTGCAGCATATGGGTTAGGCTATGTTTTTAACCCACAAATTATATTAATATCATAATGTTTAATGGAAATTAGGAGAATTTTTGAAGGAAAACAAAGACACAGAAAGCAACATGTATTAACATTATGCAAATTAGTTACCCAACAAAATGCTTCGAGCAGAATTCATTAACAAAAATGCATAAACTATGAAAATCTCACTAAAGAATTGGCAAAGTCTTCTTTTTTAGCTCAAAGCCAAAAAGAAAGAAAGACCAACAACACAGGATTTGTCATACAATAGCCATTTTGGAACTTATGCAATTTTAAAGAGGTATGATATTAAACCATAAAATATTCAAAAGCGAATGTATAAAAAGGTTTATTAAGCAAATATATGGTACTATTAGCACACTGAAACATTTTTAATAACCTTTAAATTTAACTACGTAATGACTGTGTCAGCTCTTAGCACCTGTTTTCAATCCCAAAACCTTTGTTTTATGCTGCTGTTTGTGTTTGCTTCCTTAGTTTGTTTTGTTTGAAGAAGTGAGGGTAGGTGGGAGAATGTTTAAAGGAGTAAAGTATTGCACAATTTATTTAACATTCCTGCTGTGCCCTGGGGAACAATAGAAACCATCTGTGGACGTAACTTCATCTCTCACTCCCTTCCACCTTCTTGTGGAATTTTGCCTGGTTTGGAAATGATCCTTTTTTATCAAATCCCAAATTCTGCTCAGGCAGATTTTTCATTCCTCTCCTGTCTGCCGTACCCCACCAGCATCATTCCCTCAGGTCGGCCTGATAAGAGTGCCAAGTCAGGCCCCAAGTCAAAGGAAGGTCCAAATGCGCCCTTTAGCAACAGCAACTTGAAGTCCAAAGCTAAGAGTAACGGAGGCTGTTCAGGCGGTCAGAAAACAGAGGGGACTAACAGCAAAATGATGAACTGTCTCTTTGATCATTTATGGTTGTAACAAACGTTTCTATCAGGGAACACTGACATTACTCTGGTAATTTTTATATGGACAAAACTGTAATAGCAAGTTAAACAAAACTTCAGCAAAAGATGTTGTTAGTGGTGGAAAGCCATATTAAAAAATTATACTTTTCTATCTACCCGATTACAAATAATGTATATCTGGATTAAGATTTAAAAAAAAAAAATTTGTGTAAAAATATCTTTAGCTGATCATTTAAAATTAATGCTTCTAGTTTTATTATAATTAAGAGTGTAGAAAGACTATTATGATTTAAATGAGGTGGCATATGGTAAAGTGTCTAGCACAATGCCTGACAAAGAGGAGATATGTATTTTCTTATTAAAAAGTATTCCAAAAGAAATCATTCAACTCACATCTGTGTGCTAATATTTAGACTT
>PVKY010009214.1:0-13472 GCA_004027775.1 Bradypus variegatus
TTTCTCTTATTGTGGCAAAATCTAATATTAACATACTTTATGAAATATTTTGTTCAGAAGTCCATTTTTATACCCTTTTAAATACTGTATTTAATTATTTTAAAGATAATATATTTAAAGAAATAAAATATAGAAGTAAAACATAACTATAATTAAGTGCTTTAAGACCAGTCTACACTAATTCATCCTTACCTCCTCAGGAAGCTGTCATAAAAAAACAGCCAAAACTTAAAATAGTTAGGGAAAGGCTAAAAAAAATCCCACAAAAAGCAAATAGAAGACAAGGGACAAACCCTATTATTTCTCCCGTCTTAACAACAACAATAAAAGACAATCCTTTGCTTAACTCTACCCCCTCCACTCCCAGCCACAGCTCCCTTTGTAGCACATTCCTTCAAATGAGTTGTCTGTGCTCACTGTTTCTAATTCCTCTTCTCCCATTCTTTTCTAACCTATTCCATTCAGACCATCACTGTCCCCACTATACCAAAATTCTCCTTGTCTAGGTCATCAGTGACCTTAACATGAATAAATCCAGTGGTCATTTCTCAGCTTTCATCTTACTTGACCCATCAACAGCATTAGGCACAGTTACTCATTCTTCCCCTCCTTATACACATTTTCCCTTGGCTCAAGGATATCACATTCTCTTTATTTCCCTCTACTCACAAGTTGCTCCTTTCCAACCTCCTTTAATGTTTCCTCCTCTTCTCCCCTATCTCTCAGTAATGGAGAAACCAAGAGCTCATATCTCTTCTCTCAGTTTGCACTCACCCCCTAGATATCTCATCCTATCTATGGTTTTAAGTACCACTTAGGTGTTGATAACTACTAAATTCATATCTTCAGCCCAGGCCTCTCTCCCAAACTCCAGACTCATATTTCCAACATTCTACTTGTCATCTCTACTTTGATATCAAATAAATATTTTAAACCAAAATAAGTCCATACTGAACTTCTGATATTTCTTCCCACATGGGCTCCATCCACAATCCTCCAATATTAGTTGGTGATATCGCCATCCTGTTAGTTAGTCAGCTCAAGATCAATGGAGTCATTCATGACTCCTATTTCTTATCACACTCCACATCATGCTGGCTCAAGAAATCATGTTAGCTCCACCTTCAAAATATATTTTGAATCTTTTCATTTTTCATGCCCTCCGCTGCTACCATCCTGATAGAGGCCACTTATCATCTCTCAAATGAATTACTGCAAATGACTCCTTACTGGTTTCCCAGCTTCTATCTTAGTCCCTAAGGATATTCTCAACACAGTAGCTACAATGATTCTTTTAAAACTTGTCAGATGATATTACTCCTCTGTCAAAACCTGCAATAGTGCTGATTTAACCCAGGGTAAAAGTCAAAGTCCTTTAAAGTGTCCAAAGGACCCCACATGACCTGGCCCTCCCTCATCTTTCTGACCTCCTTCCAGTTTCTATCCTCACTGGCCTCCTTTCTGTTCATCAAATATGCCAGGAAGACTCTACCTTAGGGTCTTTGCACTGGCTTTTCTCTCTTTCTGGAAGGTTCTTCCTCTTCCATAGACAACTACCTTAACTCCTTCAATATTACCTTTTCAGTGAGGTCTATTGTAACCACATTGTTAATACTTACAGCTAGACTTTCCCCATCATCCCATCTGCCAAGACTCCGGAACCCCCTTACCATGCTCGACTTTTTCTTCTCATATTAGTTTGTGGTTTTTAATATTGACAATTTATTTATTATGTTCCCTGTTCACTGTCTTCCCTATCTAGAATGGAAACTTCATGAAGGCCCCATTTGTTCTCTGATGTATACCAAGCACAGAATCATGGCTAGCACAGAGTAAATTTTCAATTATTATTTGCTGAAGGAATGAATGAGTGAAATGAAATGGACTAATTTCCCCACCCTGAAGTAGAAGGTATGGCAGACTTTTTCTTTATCCTTTTGCTCACTCTTCACGTTATACATGAAAGCAGTAGCTGGACTGGGAAGAGGAGTTAAAATATAATTGAGGAGGTTTTTATTGGAAAATTTTAACTATTAAGGAACTTTTTGTCTTCACTTGGGGGCTGTGAAGTCTTGGGCTGTTGGGATTTTAGGGCTTTTGTTTTATCTCTTTGATTTTTAGTTGGTGGTGCTTCTGTTTGGAAGGTATCTTCTAACCTAAGTGAACCAGAGGAGCTAGGATGGGAGCCAAAAAGGAAAAGAGGGGGAAACAAGCTGCTAAAAAAAAAAAAAAAAACTGAAGGGAAACAGGAAAAGGGAACTTCAGGTTTTCTTTCAGATTTTCAGCTCAAATCACTAAATCAGGAAAGAGGGCTGGGAATTAAGGCTAATGTTGATACTAGTAAGAAATATTGTGAATTAGAGTGTTCCTCTTATTCTCAGGAACCGGCAAGTGGTAAATGAGGTATAGACAGAAACCCTATAGTAACTGCATAAATAAGTATACTTATGCCATTATAGTGGTATTTAAAAACATATATATTCTTTTACATATATTTACTTCCTACTGCTACAATATTTCTAATTTTATCTTGTTTTTCAGTAACCAGTCTCCTAGTATTTACACATCAGTACAAAAATAATGTATTCATTATCCAATGCTGCATAACAAATTACCCCCCAAAATTTAGTGGCTTAAGACAATAATAAGCACTTATTATCTCTTAAACTTTCTGTGATTCTCGAATCTAGCAGCAGCTTGAATGGGCAGTCCTGGATCAGGGTTTCTCATGAAGCTCAGTCAGATGCTGCCTGGGGCTACAGACATCTGAAAGCTTAAATGGACTGGAGGATCCATTTCCAGCATAGATCAGGTCATTCACATGGCTAGCAAGATGGTGCCGGCTGTTAGTCGAAGGCATCAGTTCTTCCCCACATGGATTTCTCCATATGGACACTTGAGTGTTTTCACAATGTATCTCCTGGCTTCCCCAACAGTGGGCAATACAAGAAAGCAAAGGGTACCGGCGAGTAAGGCAGAAGCTGCATTGCCTTCTCTGAATGAGCTAGCCTTCTGCTGCCCTCTATTGGCCACAGAGGTCAGCTGTGATTTAGTGTGGGAGGGGAGTACACAAGGGTGTGAATACTAGGAGGTGAGGAACATTGAAGGCTGTCTTGGAGGCTGGCTACCAACACAGTCAAATGGCTTACCATATGAACTACAAAATAATCTACCTCAGAGTTTGATCCAGATGTATCTTTCTCTACCTACATTACTTCAAAAGGTGAGAACATTTGTTTATCTGTCTTGCCTCCTCATCTCTAGAGAGCCCTATCACCTTTATACAATATCACCTCAGCAACTGCGAGCAGTTAGCCTACTTTGGGTCAGCAATATATTTCTAATTTTGAAAGTCATCACAGACAAGAAAGTTATGACACGTCTGGGAAAAGCATAAGAAGATATATCATCCTCTTGATTTGGTAGGGAAAAAAGTTGATAATCTATATTTCTAATTTAGACTTGATAGAGCTTGAGGAAAGAAAACAGATATCAAAATACTGGATGTAGACAAAGGAAAAAGTCACTGGGCTTGTGTGTGCCTCTATCCACAGTACATAATTTACTCTTAGACCTCAAGAGAGCACATAATGTTTTTGTGTTTCAATTTCCTCATATGTAAAATGCAAATGTCACCATGTATAAATAATAGCCTGAATATAAATTGGGAACTGAGTTCTATTTTATACATATATAATTTCTTACCTTATATAGAATATATATTTCCAAATAATAAACTTGACTAAATTCCTTATGGACATAGATTATTCATGTTTGGCATTATCACTCACCTTTTACTGTATCATTCCTCCAATAACTCTGTAAACACTGAGCCTTCTTTCCAACTCTAGCATGCTATGATTCTCTGTGAAGAAAGCTGATGTCATAAACACATTGTGTTACAGTGTCACTAGGGGACAGATCCCATTCTTAGTTACATCATCTCTGAGCTACTACCAACCTTGCTAGCCTTAAAAGAGACACTTGGAGCACCAACTCATGGTGTACAAAGAAGGAGGAACGAACAAAACCCTGAAGCTACAGGAATTCTTAGTATAATTTTCATTACTAATCCTTGGCGAAGATGGAGGCAGTTTGGGTAAGGAAGTACACAGTGGAGAGTTTTAAAATAACCAAAATTATTCATGTCTACCATAAATATCATGACACCTTCTAATCACTAATGCTTGAGGGGAAGAAAGTCATCTAACAGACCCCATTTTCCCCTTGCCAATATTTCCACAGTAAGATCTGAGACCCAAAAGTATAATTTCCTTGCTGTTATAAAGCAGCTACCTCTAAAAACAGCAGTTTCTATCATTTATTCTTTCACGTTATTCTCATTTGTGAGGTCTGTAATCCATATGAACAACCTAATAATGATTAAGTAAAACCAAAGAGATATTTTAAAAGCCCATGTGCTTTTATTGTTAGAAATCCTTCACAAGCAATACATCAGTCAAAAACATAAAGGTTCCCTGATTTGAACTTCCCTGGTGCTTGAATTAGAGTGTTTCTCTTGGAACACTCTCACATCATGATTCCACTTCTCTTGGCAAAATCATGAATTGGCTGATATTGTGTCAGAGGTTTTCCCATGTCCCCTTCCCCATCACCACACTTCTTCCATGAACCCCTTTCTGTCACCTCGGAGCTCCTCATGCTGCCTTCTACATTCCGTCTACTGCAGGTCTTGTTCCAGACCTTTCATAATCTGCAGTTCTACCATTACAATATGTTTTTCTGAGACTTATTTGCTTTGAGGGGCTTGATAGGTAATTAACCCGATAATCTTTCCCAAATTTTGAATTAGTCTTCATTCTTTATAGAATTATTTGCTTTTTAAGCAGACTCCTGAAGAAGCTATCAACTTCTCAGCTCAAAATATTTTAGGCATTTTGGTGAATAGGGAAAAGGGATGTTTGAGTCCAACTAAATCTTGAAGAAAAGTACAGTCCTTTGAATCACTCCATTTGGTTAAGGGAACTGATGTAGGAAAGCTACTCTACCTGAAATCATCCTCATGGATAAGGAGTGTAACACCAAACATCTAACTAATAGCCAATGGCCTCCCATTGTACTTACAAGAAAATCTACACTCCTTCTTATGACCAACAAGATCTGGCCTCTCCCTACATGTCTCTACCTCACACACTGCACTCCAGACAACCCAGTCTGTCCTCTGCCCTTGACCAAGCTGAGCTGCTATCTCATTCCTGCCTTAGGCCTGCAATGCTGTGTTCCAGTTCTTGGCATGCAGATTATTCTTCATATGGTTCCCATCTCAAATGTCACCTCATCAGACAATCTAAAATAACACAACAATCATTTTCTAGCACATGATCCTATTTTATTTTATTCATGGTATTAATCACTATGTGAAATTTCTTGTTCATTTGTTTGCCTGCCCCTTCCAGGCTCCTGCCTAATGTACTCTTCATTGTCTATCATGTTCATCATTGTATCTCTAGTGTTTTGCATATAACCTGGTACATATCTGGTGCTCAATATGTGTTGAATGAATGAGTGAGTGAGTGAATAGATGAATCCAAGCATAACATCACCTTTAAGCTTGAAGTAATTGAGTAAGAAATCCTTGTTGTACTAATATTGGAAAAGTAGGAGGGTATTAGTATCATTATAACCAATGCAATTAACTTGTGTTTAAAAGATTTTTGTTGATCATGGATGACAGCATATTTTCATTAAAGCTACTATAAATATTTAATTGATAGATTCCATTTGTCTTATTGAAAAGCTGTCCTTTGATGAGGTGTCACAAACGAATGCTAGGAGCCCTTGGGAAATACTGCCAACTCATCTTATTCTTCCATCAATGTTAAGAAACTTCATTTCCCTTTTCCCAGTTTCTCTCTATTCTAGATATGTAGTCTCTATTGCTAGGACTTCGGAAACCAATAAGAAACTTGCCTGTCACAAGCTCCAACGAATGATCTTTTCCCGCATGCAGTGTAGCTAAGCAGAGAGGCAGCTCACATAAGAGGACAACTAACACAGCATGGAATATTGCTAAACCTAGAGCTTTTTATCCAACAGAGTTCACCTCAGCAGCCTGCCAAAAATAAAATTTATAAAAGTCTAGCAATTTTGTTTTTTACCAGGTAGTTTCCCAGTCTAGCTGGTTGTAGCTTAGAATCAGACAGCTGAGAGCAGTCCAGCAAGCCTGCAGTCAGATCCTTTGAAGAGCCTTTCTTTTAAAAAGCAACATTGAGGCAAGTCAATGGATTATAACTCCCTGTCATTTATAAAATATAACATAACATTTATAAAATATAACATCTAATCCTGCTTTGTTAAAGTGAAACTATCTTTCCTTAAAGATATTCCTTTTCAGGAATATTTTTAATGGGCTTAAAGAAAAAAATCTCAGAATTAGTAGAGAGAGAAAAAAACACAAGTAAGAGCCAAATAAAGTTTCCTTTTAAGAAAAACAGGTACCTTGAGAAAACCTTTTTGTAAAGAACTACAATCAAATATCTTGTGTCCTAGGAAAGCTTGATTATTCACCCTTCCAGAGGAACTGTTAACAATGACAAAACTCCACTACTATTCTTCAATTATTTCACTATCAAATTAAACTTATTTAAGAAAATTTACACAATCCCATCTTGGGACACAAAAATTTCTTGGGTTGGAGGGGATAGAGGGGTGGCATCTATTTTATCACCAGATCTCTTATACTAGCTCACTTATTAATTTGATCTCCTTTGTATCTTTTGCTGCTAATACCAAGATATTAATATCAAGGGTAAAATTGTCTCCAGCTAGCCGAGACAATAAAACTGTAATTTTTTCTCCATTCTTTATGGACCATTTACAGTCTGCAAGGTTTGGAGTGGGTAAGAAATGTATTCCTGCCAATGGATAGCCACATCAGCAGTGCTGAAAACCAACCGTTCTGTTTTGCTCATTGTGCCATATGGTTCCATCAAAAAAGGAGCAAAACAAAAGTGCAGTCAATGCACCTTGTCAGTCTGGGATTAGATTAATTCTTTGACATTATACTAAGAAGAAAAAACTGCTTATAGATGAATATATTCACATTCTTTCTTTACCCTCCTACCTCTACAGATATTCTAATTCATTAGGGAAGAAAATCAGAGGTGTAGGGCCCTTTATTTTAAAGGGACTATCATATTTTTAAGGCAATTCATTTATAAAAGATTGTTATACATATGTTGGAATTCCAAACAAAATACCTTGAGTGTTTTGTAGTAACATCTTTTAAAGGATTAAGTATCATTGTTTTAAACCCTTTCCAATAAGTGATTTGAGACCTCCAGAGCAATTAAAAAGCAGGGCTGAAGCACCAAGATAAAGTTGTGTCCCCCTAGTGACCTCTCGAGTAAAGCTAAGCTCTCACAAGCAAGACTTGGGGAAAAAGCAAGAAGTATGTCAGAGCCAAGCGCTCTGCTGTAGACCAAGCCAATATATCCAGTAACACGCCCCACCTCCCCCCAATCTCAGAGTCAAGGTTCTATTTTATATAACCCCACCATGCAATTAGTCTCCGCCTCCTGTAGCATCAGCTCCATTGGGTTGAAAATCAACCTCAAACGCCTCCCCTTACGCCTCTCCAACACCCCCAGGTCCAGCTCGCCCGCGCCCACCCTTCCTCATCCGGCATGGTGTTGAGCCAGCTTCCACCTCTCCGCAGTGCTGCAGACAACCTCTTCGGCACTGCGAGAGCACCGGAGCACAAGGGAGCATGCCCGTGAGCGCTGCGAACGCTGAAGCCTGGGGCACCTGCACCTCGAGCTCTGCGAGTCCCGGGGACATCCCATGGCAAGATGCCGTCTAGAAGACTCCCTCCCGGGTCCTGTCCTGGTCCGCGGCAGGATGCTTCAAGTCAACCCAGCAACAAGCTCTTCCTTCTTTCTTCCCTACCATCGCTTCTCCCCGCCACCCGACCCTGAACTTTTCAACTTCATAAGCATTGGTTTGAAAGGAGCAACAGGGTGACGGCTCAACTGGAGTCACTGCCCGCCTCGACAACTCGGGAAGAGGGGAACAGCCTGCAGGGACCCGGAGGGTAGCCAGACCCCTTGGCCATCAGGGAATAGAAAAGCCAGACAGTTCCAATATCCTCCGGAGGATGGAGGTTAGAGAAATGGATGCGGAACTTGTCACCCCAGGAATAAAGGGGTGGGGCGGAAGGGGGGGTGCAGAAGAGACCATGAAATCTCTCTCTCTCTCTCTCCCTCTTGCTCTCTCGCTCTCTCTCTCCACACACACAGCTCAGTTCCGAGAAGGATGAGAAGCTCGATTTCCCAGCGTGCGCAGTAGCCAAGTGTCGTTTCTCTCCCCGTTGCCCTGAAGGGAAAGAGGTGCAAGAGCTATCCAAGCTCTAGGAGTAGGGAAAGGGGCAGGGTGGAAGACAAGAGTCCTCCGGTTTCCCTAGGTTACATAAAAGGGACAAACTCATGTCAGAGTGTCCCCGGAGGAAAAGGGAGGCGCAGCACTGCTGGGGTTCTAACCCCCTCCTCCCGCCCCCATCCCTCCCGGAGAAGAGAAACTCTGTCTCGGCAGGCAGCCTTCCACTTGGCCAAGCCTAGATGTAAACAAGCCGGCCGGAGGGTAGGACCGCGGGCTGGGGGTGGGATGGGGTGAGGTGAGAAGGAGCGGGACTCACCCTTGATGCCGGGGGACTTTCTCCTTCTGGCCATCTTCTGTCCCCTCCCCTTCCCCAGAGCTCCCACGCGCTTCCTCCGGCTGCAGCCTAGCTCCGGGAGTCGACGCCGTGGCTTCCAGGCGAGCTCTCGCCGTCGCTCTCAGCTCAGCGAGCTCTTTGTTGCCGTGATGGCATCTGGGAGGCGGCGGCAGCGGCCCGGCTGCGCGCTCGGCTCGGCTCCGGCGAGCGCCGCCGCCCCTCCGCCTTCTGCCACGCGGCGCTGCTAGTCTCCGGCTAGCTGGCGCTGATGTGGCCGCTGTGGCTGCGGCGGCTGCTGGTGGTGCTGCTCCGCTGCTCCTGCTGCTGGAGGGGGCAGCGCTGGGTCCCAGGAGCGCCCGCCCAGCGCTGACCTCCCCCTTTCCCACACCCTCCTCCCCCACTCCCCCACCCCCTGTGTCCCGTCTGTGCCGCCAGCTCCAATCCAAACAGTGACGGCGCCGTCATACAGCAGTCGCTGCTAGGGAAGGTGGCGGCGACGAGGAGCTGAGGCGGGGAGCAGGGAGACCTCGGTCTTCTGGGGCCAGGGAGGAGGACCCTGGAGCCTGCATTCTGCCAGCGTACCTCGGGGCCTTAGATGATAGGGGAGGTGGGGTAGACCCGCGAAAGGCACGCATTTCCATAGGCGGAACTCTGGCCACCTGCGAGAGGACCAGGTACCACACCAGCCTTGGCTACCCAGCTCCTCCTCCCGGGCTGCAAGCGCGAATGCCGAGCAGGCGAGGAGCCTCAGGGCGCGCGAATGCCTCCTGCTCCGCCCTCACCGAGAAGGGAAGAGGGGAGAGGGGAACTGGAGGCTAATGGTGGGGAGAAAAATTAAATTCCGGAGGCAGCCCATCGACAGACCCCTGGAAGAATGACCTAGTTATCGCCGGAAAGCACTTAATAATGATGGCTCCGGGTAGTTCCCTGGGGTTGTGGGAAAAGAGGAAAGAAAGTTCTCTCAGGTGTCGGAGGAACTAGGAGGGGGAGGGATGTTTTCTTGGCCTCCAGTAGAAACTTTTTTCCCTGGCCCGCATTCTCTCTCGCTCTGATTGAGGATTTGCCTTTGGAGAATTTTCATTTTCCTAAAGTAGGAGTTCTCTTCTTGCGTGCTGATAAGAGATGAGAAGGAATCCAGTCCGTGCCACAGAACTACAAGGGCAGGTAAAAATTTATGACCTGTCTAGGAAAACAAAGGTAACAGCCGAGATGTCAAGCAATCGCCAAGAGGTAGGGCAGGGGAGGGAGTTTTCAGCGCGTGCCATTGCGGGGGAAGGACGCAAAATCGTTTTTCCTTTGCTGGAGCGGAAGTTTCTCCAAAACCCACTTCTTAAGTCGCAGCGATGTTCCGAATAACTTTCCCTCAACTGTGTCAAGCCCGGTTCCCAAACCAAAGTGTCTAAACCTGCAGCAATTGAGTTCAGTAGTGGTCCAGCCAGAAGTTGCCCCAGCACGGATGTGGTGTAGCAGAAACAATCTGAGTTCCGGTCCTGCAACTTCATAGCTCTGAGAAGTCGGCCAAGTCATTTAATTCCTCTGTTCTTCGGTTTTCTGGTTTGTAAAATATCATCAAAGATTCCTTTCAGGTCTAGTAAATGTTCTGAGATATTTAGTCACAAAATAATCATGTTATTTTTGTACCCTTTATATAGTATATTTTGAAGTAAGTAATCTGAAGAATGTGTGAAATATCTGATTCTTCTCATAACAGAGGTGCATCAGAAATAAAACACAAATAGAAAATAGGCCCATTCTCCAACTAAGACCAGAAATGAGGCTCATTCAAGATTTTCCTCTTCCAAAAGGCACCTCTGGTTTCATTCAAAACTACTGTCACCTTTTCAAGCTTTTAAGATGTGTAAATATTGGGGTTTGTAAATATTCTTAGTCTATTTTATGTGTTAGTATTTTATCACTAGGTGATAATTATTGCCTATATTAGAATAATGTTTTACAGTTTATTCATTACTTTCACATACTTTTATTTCATTTGATCCTGACCACAAACCTGTGAATTTGGAGGGCAAGTCCTGTTTTCCACATTTTAGAAATGAGAAAACAGGGCTCATGGAAGTGTAATAACTTGCCCACAGCTTCACGGACTTCAGTGCAGCCTTTTAACTCACTCTCAGGTTCTTCCCATGACACCAGCATCCTATGAAACACAGTATTTCTGTTCAGAGCAGAATCAATCTCTCAATCCTCCCCCCCACCTTCCTACTCCTTTCTTTCAGAATCAATATTATTCTCCACAGTTGGCACTCAAATTTTTAGTTGACTAATTATGTATATTTTTTGTACATAGATATGATCAACATCTTTATACTTGCAACACTTCAAAGTGTTTTTACATGCATTATCTCAATTGAATGTCATAACCATAGGAGCTCATCAAAAGAGGTTTATTCAGTCGCACTGAACAAATGAGAAAACTTGAGACTCAGAAACATTAAGGTCACAACTGCCCAGGCCCTGGGCTTCCAGGTCGGTATTTCCTGCATAGCCCACACTGACTGCATAATTTTATTCAAGGGTTGCACAAAGAATGCCTATAGGTGCCAGGAAGGCAAAATAAATGGCACAAACAGTATAAACATATAAGTCATACCGGAGTGTGGGGTAGGCACTACGAAGAACCAAGAGGACTTGTATCTATCACTGCACAGCTGCAGCTTGCCTTGTGATAATGGAGACCTCAGGTTGTAAGGATTCTGATTTTTCAAGAGGAGTCAGAAATCTAGATTTTCAGGTAAAATATCTTTTGTGATGTTGGTTCACACTTGGGGGAAATAATAGTGCAGATCTAAAGTAACACACCTACCAGTCATATGTATCCTACGGGCTATGTATGTATCTGTTGCTATACCCACATAAGTCAAGTTTTAGACTATATGATCCCAGAGAGCTAGGTCTGAATCCAATCCTTAGCTATAGTTCTGATTCTGAGGACATCTAAATAGAGTATCAGGGCTGTATCCAATTAATGATAATTTATTAATACAGATTTGCAGTGATTTGTGCCTAAATTTCTGGTTATTCTTGGAGCCATCAGTGAGAATGACCACAGGAAATCAAATAGTTTTAAGACCCATGTGATTCCACTGGGCACAAGGACACTTACACAATTTATTTAATGATGATGATGTCGAGAGATTAACAATGACAATGAGAAGGAAAAAAATGGGCCTGATCTCTATTTTCTTTATATGAAGTCTCTCAATGAGCCTTTCAAAAAACAGCCTTAGGAATAAAATGGGAACTTTTAGTTAGATATAGGGTAATTATCCTTCTCAAGACTCTTCTAGCCCTGAAAAGACTACCTAAAGAGCAAAAGATAGCCAGAATGGAGGAAAGGAATACATGTTACTCATGTAGAAGTATTAAATGAGTTTAACAGGAAAAATGAACTTGTCATAGAAATTATACTAAAGACCAAAATGAAAATATAATTCATATTACATAAAGCTTGATTGTCATTAATTGTATGTTACTACATTTGCAGTTAAAAGGTTGAAAAATATAACCCTCAGAAGAGTATTTTTGGCTAAGATATTTAATATTGAATGCCTGTCTATAAGTTAAAGACTATAGTTTAGGGAAAAGGAAAAGGAAAAACAAAAGTCCAACTGATTTTAATCATTAATAGCAAAGAAGGTCAAAAGAATCTAAACTTGGCCCACAATTTTTTTTAAAAACCATTGTATTAAAAAATTTTAAATTCAAGAAAAAAATCTTGATACTCACCTATGTGAGTACACCCCTTTATGGATGCATGAGATTTTATATATAACACTTCTTTCCCTTCTCTCTGATAACCAGACTGACGCAGATATTCATTACAATAAAATTTCACCTGAATTAAAATAGTGGGTCCCGTAGTGAAAGCCTGTAGAATCTTTGTCTTTTACCCACCCTGATTTCCTCAGTGATGACCCTGACTTTAGGGAACTTGCAACTTCACTTAGGCATGTTTGAATTACAGAGAAAGACATGACATTCAGAGATTCAAGGGCCTAAAGGTAAATTCTGGGTTTCTTAGATAAAATCGTCACAAGAGTCTCCCAACACTGCACCAATTTCAGAGTATGCCTCTTCTACAGAGATAGCAGCCAAACATAAGACTACTAGCACTAAAAACAATGGAAAATACTGTGCTGAATCTGTGCAGAAGAAAATTTTACTTAATTATACCAAGTTCAATTTATCAACTAACCTCTAGAACTGCATCCCTTTAAAATAGAGTTAAAAGGGTGATTTTTCCCACCCATAATGAAGTATATGCTTATCACAGGTTAATCTTACAGAAATCCAAGAGAAATAACAGATAGTATTTTGCACAGCTAAGAAATCTGACAGCTGGGTCTCTGATCTTATTACCTAGTAATTTCAGTGAGGGAGGTGGCACAGATCTGGCCTGAGTAAGGACAGAATGCTGATGGAAGGATACTGTCAGGCATTACATAGAGATAATCTGTCATGTATGAGTCACAGTAAACTCTCAAGGATTTCTGGAAAATATATAAACAATTGAAATTGTTTTCTTTGATACCCCACTTGTCCTGCTCAAGGACATAATGTTCAATCTGACCTTTGCTAGTTTCCAGCTAATCAGCTTACCCAAAAAAAATGTTCCCAAGCTATCTTCAGTAAACCCTCCGTTAGAATTCCTGTTTATAACTTTGTTCCTCGACTCAATCTACCAACTGACATAGATTGTAGAGCAATCTACATGCAAAGTAAATGACACACAAATTAATTAACTAAATATTTATGAGATGTTTTTGACAATGGACAAAACTGC
>PVKY010009215.1:0-13469 GCA_004027775.1 Bradypus variegatus
ACACACACACACACATTCCTGCCTGTGCCCATCCACATGCTTTGGAGTAAAAAGCAAAAGGTGAGTTGTTTTTAATATAGAACACGAAAATTCAAAAGCCGTGGTTACCTCCTGTGTTCTTATTTTGAGAGTAAGAGGAGCGGCCCTCCACCCTCCAGGTTCTTTGGTAGGACATGGGAGAGGCTCCAGGAGCCCTCCAAGTCTCCTCTGCTGCAGGTCACACCCTGCTTCCCCTCCTTGGGACCCTGCACCCTCACTACCCACAACTCAGAGCCACAGCGGTCAAGTCCCAGGAGGCAGCACTGACCACTGTGGCTCTGAGCTGCCCGAGGGCAGAGGCAGGAGGCATCGCTGACGGAGGACTTCAGTGGCGCCTCTCCACGGCCAGACGAGCCAAGTGACCCCTGCCCCTCCGCGCCTCCCTCTTCCTAGAACCTGAACATCCAGGTGGAGGACATCCGGATCCGAGCCATCCTCTCTGCCTACCGCAAGCGCACCCCGGTGACGGAGGGCTACGTGGAGGTCAAGGAGGGCAAGACCTGGAAGCAGATCTGTGACGAGCACTGGACGGCCAAGAACTCCCACGTGGTCTGCGGCATGTTTGGCTTCCCCGGGGAGAAGAAGTACAACACCAAAGTGTACAAGTAAGCGGGCTGCGTGCAGCTGGGGGCTTCCTGGGCTCTTGCCCTGCCTCGTTGAAGGAGTAAACCCTTGCAGGGTGACGTGGGCACAGGTGAGTCCTTTCTGCCGCCGGTCGCAGTGGGGCGAGCTGGCTGGTGCAGCAAACCTGCAGGAGCCCGAGAGTGGGCTGGCTCCGTGCTCCAAGGCTGGCAGGCACAGTCCTCACCTTTGAGAAGCTCACACTCCTGTGGGGAGACAGACCCTAAACAAATGGTTGGAGTAGAGTGAGGTAAAGGCTGTGGGAGAAGTGTATTGCAAAGTGCAACCAGCTCAGAAAATCTCTCAAAGGGTGCCTACAGGTGACCAGGTAGGCAACACCAAGCCTGGGCAGGCTATTCGCATCTTGAAAAGAAATGTTTCCCTGCCCTCAGCACAATGTTTTTCTGAGAAATCAGGAAATTTCTGCCTCTTCTAGGAATTGAGAAACTAATAAATTCAGTGTGGTTTAACAGACCCCAATTAAATCTTACAACCTTGTTGTGGTTTCCAAGATTCCTGTCTCCCAGGCAGGTGGAAAGAAGTGGGTAGTAAGAGGATGTAGAGTAATTTGACCAGAGGGGTGTCCAGTGAAAGAATTTCGGGTGCTGTGACAAGCTGGCAGTGGGAGTGCACACAATTGGGAGTGGGGTCTTCCCCTCTCCTCTTAATAATGTGTGTTGTTAACTAATGCTTATTAGGCATTGTTGTTTAATGTTTATTGGGCACTAGCCATTGGTCTTAATTATTTAATTCTCACAATCACACTAGGAAATTGGGGTCTCTTTCAGAGTGGAGGAAACTAAGTCAGGGAGAAGTCATACAACATGTAAGTGGAAGATCTAGGACTCAGACACAGGCAATCCGCCTAAAGGAAGTAGATTCACAACACTGCCTTCTTTTTCTTTCAAATCAGGGGAAGCCTATGGAAAGATAGGTGGCTTCAAAGTCAGGAGTCCTGGGTTCAAGCCCCAGCTCTCCCTCCAGTTCCCTGGGGGTGCAGGGCAAGTGGCACCCCCACCGCACCCCCGGGCCCTGGGCCCTACCCTGCCTGGCTGTTGGCCTGATAAGGCTGAGCCCATCCAAGCTCTGATCAGATCCCTCCCAACTGGACGGGCCCCTCTACACCCCTGGGAGTGGCCTCAGTGGTGGTTCCCACCCCCATGCTCCCCCAGACATGGACTAGACCTTCTTGTTTGCCCAAGGGGTCCCATCCTCCCCACAGCTGGCTAACTCTTTCCCCGTGGGACAGCGCTTCAGCTTGTCCTTCCAGCTGGCAGCCCAGAAAAGCAGACACCCTCCCCTGACAGGCTTCCCGCAGGGTCGGCCTGACCAGAGCCCCGGGGCTCCTGAAGGTCCGACCCGGCCTGCAGCTGGACCCAGGGGGCCTCCCTGGGAGGGGGAGGTCAGCCACCAGCATTTGAAAATGGTTTCCCCAACTGGAGACTCTCCAGGGTGCTTTTTCTGCTTCTGAGGAGGTGAGTCTCAGACCCAGTGTCAGCAGCTGGGCTACGTTTAATGCTCTCATGTGACGAATTTAAAAGCCCCTCTCCCTGTTCCCCACACCCCCGCATCTGTGGCTTTGCCTTCTCAAATCAGAGCAGGAAAAGGCTTCTAAGGCTGGGAGGCATCCAAGGATGGGGGTTCTCTGCCGAGATGCAAGATGCTTAACAGATGCTGCCTGAAAGCAGCCCCTCCTCCCACCCTCTCGCTGGGGACTGTTGTCCATCACAGTGACAGGGCAGGATGGCGGGAACCAAACCTTCTCACCTGATCTCTGACGTTGTGCGTCAGTGTCTGGGACTCAGAAGCCACAGTGAGGGTGGACACTCTGCACAGTCCCTGGAACAGTGTTTCCAGCTGTGCCCCAAAAGAGAAAGGTAGCCTAGAAAGTTTTTGTGCCTTGGTTGTGCAGTTAGGGGCTGAGATGGCAGCAGACTGAAAGGCATGGTTAGCAGAGAACAAGGACTCCTAGAGCTGGATGAGGCCTCGGGCTCTCCCAGGCCAAGCCCACTAGTCTGCCTAGGAGGAAAACAAGGCCTGGGGGCCAGTGGGCTCGGGTGACATGGCCGACTCCTGGCATAGCCTGGAGATAAGCCCAGGTCTGCTCCCAGGGACACAGGCCTTCTCCCGCTTCGGATGCCTTCCAGCTCTAAGCCTGGCAGGGCCTCCTTACACAGCTCATGCCCCCTGTCCCACCCCACCCCAGGGGTTTTCTGTGAAGTCTGAGCAATAGGCAAGGCCAGCCCTGTGAAGGGGGCATCAATGGGCTGTGCTCAGGAAGTTGAGGACAGTGGAGGTCTGGAAGCCACAGTGGGGGCTGACTCCCCGCACAATCCCCAGATCAGTGGCCTTCTACTCCTGGTTTCTGGGGCCATCTTTCCCCATCATCCTGTCATCCTTCCTACGGCCTGTCAAGCTGTGGCTGACATCACACCCTGTGGCATGAGCAGTGGCCTCCCTGTGCACTGCCCACTCTAGGGAGGAGGTTGTTTTAGAAGTCATTCTCGAGCTGGGGTGGGGATTTGAAATCCACCCAGGCCCTAAAGGGCTTCACAGCCTCTGCAACTAACCTGGCAGCACCTGTGGCCCCTCCACCCTGTGGCTCCTCTACCCTGGGGGTCCCCCAACACCCTTCTGGAGCTGACTCCTTCTGTGTGACTTTTCAGAGGCCTCAGAGTTACCCCCATGACGGCAACTGCAGCTCTTCCTCCAAGCCTCTCCTCCCCTCCAGTTGGGGATTCCAAGCGGGTTATTCCAGGTGGATTATCTGCATCCACACCAGGGGGCTTTGCACCCTCAGACTTACCCTGAAGTGGAGGCGGGGCTCCTCACTCAGGGGTGCTGCCTCCCCAGCCCCTGGCTTTGCTGTCGAGCTTGACCTGTGTGCTGGTCTGGGGAGCCGTGGGGGTACCTCCCAGATCATGAAGCTTAGGGCTTCAGTGTTCTTCCTAACACCCAGCCATGGGCATAGACACCCCTTTCACAAGCTGGTTCCTGCTTGGCCCAGGACTGCCCCCCATTGCCAGTCACCACGTCCGGGGTGGGCTATCCACACATCCTCCTATCGCTTCTGCATCCCCAGGGCCCTGTCCTGAGTGAAGTGGGGCCACTGGGAGGGGGAGAGTCCGCTGCCTGGTGGAGGCCTGTGGTGGCTATAGCGCATTCCCCAGAGCTGATGCAAGAGGGAAGCAGGGCTGCCTCTGGAAGGAAGAGCGTGATCTTTGGGCAGCTCTGTGTTTGCTCTGGACTTTTCACTCTATATCAAGAGCCCAATGCGTCTGTTCCTAGGAGGGGGACTATTCATTGAAAGCTGGAAGCAAGAGGATTTTCCTGAGCCAAGTGCATGCTGGTGAGAATTGACCAGTCCTTCACCAGCTGATATCTCCGGAGCCTGTTCTCCAGCCCAGATGTGGGAGAGCAAGCTGTAGGTCACGCTTCCAGGAGTGGAGGCCTGGCAGGAAGTGGAAGAGGCAGTGGTTCCCGGGTTATTAATAGTTCTCTTGTGTAATTCTCTGCTCTAGGCTGTAGCTATGGTGGGCGTATAGCCTGAATTTTCCAGATAGTCCTTATTTCAAATCTTCTGTGTCATTGTGCCCACAAGTACACTGTAATTGTTATAAGTCTCAAGTGTTGGTTAAGGAAAGATGGTGGTGGTGGCTGTAGAATTTATCCTTCCTCTGCATTCACATCTCATTCACTCTGAGACAAAGCACATACTTCCAGACCTGCTACGGCCAGCAAGGAAGAGACCTCACTTTTGCCCCCACCCAGGGGTCAGCCTGCCCAGAGAGGGCTTACCCCTGGGCAGGGGGCAGTAACACTATTTGTGCTCTCTCTGGCCTATGCCTGGTTCTGCCAGGCAGGGATGAGCAAAACAGCCCCAAATTGCTGGAACAGAGTGAGAGGCCAGGGTGTCCTCCCCAGCCCTCCTGCCTTCCAAATGCTACCTATCATTTGAGGCTTGGCTCAAATCCTCCCCTGCCCTGCAGGGCCCAATATAGACTAGGTGCTTGTAGAACAGACCATGGTGGAGACCCATCTCTGAAGCAGGCTGAGCTCAGGATGCCAGGGAACACGTCCGTACCCCAGGACCCAGCATGGTGGCTGGCCTAGAGCAGATCTGTGGGAAGACTGAGGGATGGGTGTCCCAATGCCCTGATCTCTGGGTCTTTCCCTCCCTCTGCAGAATGTTTGCCTCCCGGAAGAAGCCAAAGTACTGGCCGTTCTCCATGGACTGCACAGGCACAGAGGCCCACATCTCCAGCTGCAAGCTGGGCACCCAGGTGTCACTGAACCCCATGAAAAATGTCACCTGTGAGAATGGGCTGCCAGCTGTGGTGAGTTGCGTGCCAGGTCAGGCCTTCAGCCTTGATGGACCGTCAAGATTCCGGAAAGCCTACAAGCCAGAGGTGAGGAAAAGCAGAAGGTGTGACCAGTTGGCACCTATATGGGTAGTGAAGGAGCAGGAAGGAGTGAGGAGAGCCGGGCCCAGGCTGAGACGAAAGACCACTCTCCAAGAGGGCAGGAAGGCAGAAAGACAGCGTTGGATAGTTCTAGAACCTAGCAGAGGCAGCCTCACCAATAGGTGCCACCTCTAGGGTGTGATCAACAGCTGGGCCTCTGCTCCAAATCATCCGCACCCCGACTTGTCCTTCCACCGTTATTGCTTCCCCCTCTGAGAATGGAGGCCTCTCTGTGGAGCACAGCACCTGGAAGGAGGAGAAGCCTCTTTTCCAGCTGTCACAGGCTCTTTGTGCTCTCTCTGCTGACCCAGCACATACACAATGTAGAGGGGGTGGGCTGGACGGGGCCCCTTGTGCTCCTGCAAGTCCCAAAAGAAAAGCTAATTTGGGAACTGCCGTAAACTTGATAAACCCTCAAAAGCACCTGAAATCAGCTTCAAATGTTTTGAAACACGTTTGGGTTGGTTCTGCAACAGAAATGATAAAAGTTTTTGAAAGCTTTTACCAAGATAGAAAAGAATAATCTACCATTACCTTGTCCATGTGATCTGTACCCATTAGTCATGTTATATGTGTGAACCAGCACCTTTGTGTGCATGTGTGCGTGAGAGAGTGTGTAAAAGTGCACGTGCGTGTGAGTGTATGGAATGTAGATGTGCATGTGGAACAAGTGTATTCAAAGACATGTAGGGGAACATCTGCTCATAAAAATTAGCACCCCCATTTCAACCGACTGCTTTCAGAGGAAAAGTGAATTATCCTGACCACGTGTTGGCTAGACCCATTCTCTGAAAAACAGAAAGGGCACTATTATGTCTTTCTCTGTAATTACTGAGGCAATCAGCTTTTCTTTTCCTATTTGTCTTTTTTTGTATTCCCACCAAAGGATCTCTGTAATTTGTGTGTTCTAGAAAGTGCTGGCTCGGGCAGGTGGGTGGGAAAAGTACATGGGAAGTGGCGAGGGAGGGGCAGCAGAGGTATTTGGTCACTTATCAGGGGACAAGTCCCCGTGTCAGATAAAACCTCAGTACTTAGGAATCACCTTGGCAGGGATGAGTTCAAAGTCTGCTCCTAGGAGGAGTGGGGCCGGGGTCAGGGATAAGAGGGTCAGAGGAAGGGGAAAGGCCCCAGGCAGGCCCAGGCGGAGGGGCGGGAGGAGCAGGGGGTGAGCGGCCAGCCCCTCCCCAAGCCTGGCGGGTTTGGTTCCTGCATCGTCTCTCCTCTGTCCTGCTCCCTTCCCCATCAACGCCTGAACATGTGCTCTTGGAGAGGGTGTGATGGAAAAGGGAAACCAGGGCAAGGGACCGGATGCAGCCCCTCCCGGGCTGGTGTATTTTAACAAAAGACAAAGCCTCAAGTGAGAGGAAAGAAATGAATGTGTGATTCCAGCAGTCACCCAGGGCATGTGGGAACTCTCGGGAGTGCCTCCTGGCGCTTCCAGGGGTGGCCCCTTGGGTGAGCCGGCCCTGCCTCCTCCGTCCCCTCATGCAGCACGCAGACGTGACCACACCTTCAAAGGTGTGCAGCAGGCGGCCTGGGCCCACGTGGACAGCCACTCCCGGGTCCTCTCCAAACCAGCCACCCTGCAGCCCCGAGCCCCCACCTGCCCTAGCCTCCTGCTTGATTCAAAGGCCCCATCCTTTCTACAGCCTCAGCTGGAACCTCTAGGCTTTCCTCATTTGTCATCCATAATACCAGATCCCACTGTTTTGGAATTCCTCTACTATGTGGTTTAAAGCAAAGGAAACAAATTCATACCAAACCAATTAAAAAAAAAAAAAAGTAGGGCGAGAGAGCCTTACATCACATTTTCCCTCTGTTTCTTTTTTTTCCTCTCCAGGGCCAGCTGACTTGCCTGGCCACTGCTGGGCTGATGCAAAGTTATTTGACACTCTGCCTCCATTAGACTGCTTGATGGGAAGGGGGCCCTGGCTTCCGTGGCTTGGGAAGGAAGGTGGAGAACAGGAGTTTTAATTGTTTTGCGTTGTCTTTGAAAGCTAGAACGAAGGTTCCTGAAGCCACGGGCGTTTTGCACCCACCCTCTGTCCCTCTGTTCTTCTCCCCCAGTGCCAGGGTCAGAGCATTCCCTGGGGTGTGGTGACACTGGGTGATGTCACAGCATCCCACCCTGCCGTGGCCAGATAGACACAAGGCGTGGGGGTGGGTGGGGTGTCATTTTATGGGATTTGCACAGGAATAACAACCACTTTCCACCAGCACCTTGACACCACTGGGTTACGCCTTACAACATGGGAGCTGGGTCACTTGACTCCATCTGCTCTCATACCCTGGTTTCTGGGCGTGTGTGTTGGGCAGAGGTGGGGGGCTGCTTAACAGGTTGCCAGGCTTTGACTTATTACTGATGCCTCTTTCTGTAGCTCTAACTCTTGAGGTTCTGGGCTAAGGGGTGGAGAGACGTGCTGATCGGGAGGTCACTGAGCCGGGCATGGGTTGAGGTGATAAAGGGAGAGGAGAATAAAGCAGTCGTGCTCATGGTCACAGCTGAGGACAAGCTGATGGGCTCCTCAGGGCTCCAGGAGCCAGGGAGCTGGCACCAGAGCAGACTGTATAGTGAGTACACACACACACACACACACACACCAAGCTCAGTTTCAGCACCTAGACTGCCTGCCTGGGCTGGGTGTGGGGGTAGAGAGGTGGGGGAGGGGAGCGCACCTGCCCAGCTCCTTCTCCACTCAGCAGGACCGTGTGTCTCCCCAGCAACCCCTGGTGCGGTTGAGAGGTGGTGCGAACATTGGGGAGGGCCGCGTGGAGGTGCTGAAGAACGGAGAGTGGGGCACCATCTGTGACGACAAGTGGGACCTGGTTTCGGCCAGCGTGGTCTGCAGAGAGCTGGGCTTTGGGAGTGCCAAAGAGGCCATCACCGGCTCCAGGCTGGGCCAAGGTAAGTAGAGGGCGGGTGTTGGCGCAGCCTCTTCCTGGCTGAGCTTTGCTGGGTGAGCGCAGCCCCTGCTGGGTGCCTGTCTGATGGCCTTGTGCTTCTCAGGGTCTCCTTGCTCCCCACCCCCTTCAGCAGCTACTGCTCTATTAGAGAAGTGCAGCCCTGTCCCCAGACAGTCAGAGCCGGAAGGAACCTTAGAGCACATTGTGTGCAAACTCCCCATTTTATGGATTTGAAAGCTGAGGCCCAGAGTAAATTGACCGTGGCGAAACAGCCTGTTAACAGCAAGTGACTACTCGAGCTTAGGTCTCCCCACCCCTAACCCCGTCTTCTCCACCAGCCCACGCTGAGAAAGCCTAGGAATTCATCAGATAGTGGACCAGCCCTGGGGCAAAAAATCCCAGATGTCTTCTTGCTTTTCCACCCTGGTGCAGCACCACGAGCGTTTCTCCCACTGTCACTGGAGAGAGGGGGCAGGAAGCCTTGCACCGTCTCTCACGACACACGAACAAGAGGGGGCCTGGTTTTTATTAAGCGTCCTGACCAAATTTTTCATTTGAGCAAATATCAAAAGTATAGCAGGCTTAAGTGGGTCACTCTGTTGAGAGAAATGTGCCATCACGGGACTACACATCATTTCCCCTCCCTGATGAGGCCCCACGAAGACCACTTATTCTTTCAAGCCCTGGCTCTTTAGAAGGGCAGGCATTCACCCAAACAGACTCTGCACCCAGCCCGGAGACCGCCCAGCCCTCCCCCTGAGAACTGCGGTTTGAACGAGGGGCATCACTGCCATTTCCTGGAATCTTGTCAGCGCTGACCCGCAGGGAGGCTGCTGCGGACCGGCAGGGAGGAGGGAGAAGGGGCTGCGGCAGGGGTGTGGGTGGCCCCGCCTGTGGGGAGAAGAGGTTTCCGTCCTGTTGGAATACAGCCCTCGCCCCTCAGAAGGGAATGTGGTGAGGTCACTGTTCACAGCCTGCAGGAAATCGTAGCCCCTGCCTCCTGGGGCCTCACAGGGTTTCCTGGTGGGAAACTAGAATCATGGGTTTCACGTAACCTCCAACTCAATTAAAGCATATGGAGCTTTTACACTTCTAGAAGTAGAGCTCATCTCTCTGAGGCCATTTGTTGGTTCTTTTTACACTCTGTCCATGCCCAGTTTTTTTTGGGGGGGTGTCAACTCTTATGTGCATATGTATGTGCGTGTTTGAAGAAAACTTTATTTACGAAAACAGGCGGCAGACCAGACTTGGCCTCGCGGGATGTGGGTTGCCAGCCCCCATCTTGAGTTATTAGCAGCAAGTTAAGACTCCCTCAGATTGTGTTTGGTTGTGAAGTGGATTTTCTATTTTAATTAGAGAAGTTGTAGGTTTAGGGATCAATGGTTAATAGTTCCCTGTGGTTGCATGGAGGGCAGCTTTGTAGGGTACTGGAGAGCAGAGTCCTGGAGTCCTAGATGTCACTGCTGGCAAGGTCCTTAGGTCCAAAGGTCACAACAGGTGAGGAAACTGAGGCTCAGAAGGACACCTAACTTGCCTGAGGCCACGCCCACAGTCAGTGTCAGAGAAAGACTAGAATCCACGTCTTCTCACTTTCAGATTGGGCCTTTTTCTTTTATACCCACTTTGGCCTAGTCCTACCTCCATTCTCCAATCTGTGCAAGCTTCCTAGGTGTGCACTGAAGTTCGGGGGTCAGGCACAGATTTTGATGTAGCATCCTCCTGGTGTGGCAGCTTCAGTTTGTGACATAACGATTCTCCTCCCCTGGTCATGGCAAACTCTTCGGGTCCCATTGGATCTTGAAAATTCCCACAGTCCATTTTACTGAGTGGTTAACATATCGATTTGTGCCCTCCCGGGGCCCACGGGACAAAGATCACTCATTCTGAGGAATAAACAAGCACTTGGATGACATAAACGTTCCATTCGCCATGGGCGTGTGCTATTTGACCTAATTATTTCACTGGCCACAGCAGCCACAGGTTTCCACGGGATAAGGGCCTTATGGATGCTGGGGGAAGAGACATTGCAGTTGACATTTTCAGTGTGGTCCTTTAAAGAACCATTGGATGATTTATTTTCTTCTGCCCTGCTGGAAAGGGTCGACTCTAGCAGGCAGAAAAGGAAACTGCATTCAATGTTAAGTGCCCATCCTGGCTCTAGGTGGCACACCAGGCAGCCACACCGAGAGCCAGGGGGATAGAAGGGTGAGACCCAAGACTCCCAGCCTGGCCCTGCCACTCACTGGCCCCGTGACCTGGAGCAACCCTCTGGGCCTCCGAACCTTCACTCGGAAATCAGGCGGGTGGATTAACAATGTCTGAGGTTCTGATTGTTTCCAGACTGGGATTCTCTAAGGGCCCTGTTCTTATCACCAGGTTGAATGTTAGGTCATGGCATAAAAATGTTTTATGTTCCCAGAACTCCCCGCAGACATCTGCGCGCTACTGCACCACTACTGTCTGTCCACCCACCCACCTCTCCCCAAGGCTGAAAGGGGGATGGGGTACTGCCTGTGGCTTTTATCTCTGTGCCCTTATTGCCATGTCCGTGCCCAGCACATAGCACTGAAGATTAAGAATGAGGAATGAATGAATGAGTGAATGAATGAATGAATTCCAATTGATTAAGTTGGGTTAGCCGCATGTGAAGAAATTTCAACACTCTGAAGCAGAGCTGTTCAATAGAAGAATAAGGTGAGCCACACATATGTATCTTAAATTTTCTAGTTACCATGTTAAAAAAAGTTAACAGAAACAAGTGAAATTATTTTTAATAATGCATTTTATTTAACCCAATATATCAAAAATATTTTTTCAACAGGTAATAATATACACATTAATGAGATAGTCCCCCCCCCCTTTTTTCACTAAATCTTTGAAATCCAGTGTGTATTTTATATTCACAGCACATCTTAATTCAGATTACTCACATTTCGAGTGCTCAATAGCCATGTGTGGCCAGAGGCTGCAGAACTGAACAGCACGGGTCTAGAGCAGAGGCTTTAAAATTCTTTTGCCTACAATCCGCAGTAAAGAATATAATACAGAATATGCTACACACATAAAACTGAAACAAAAGGTTCATGAAACAATGCTTATTTTTACAACATGTATAACATCATGGCATTTCTCATCATCTTTCATGCTTTTTAAAATCTGATTGCAGCCTACTAAATTGGCTTTTCAACCTGCTAACGGGTCGCAGCCCCCAGAGTTGTGCTTTAGTCTAGCAATCAACATTTGTTCATGTTGATTATTTGGTAATGATGATTATGATGATGGTTACAATGATAACAGCAAATAGTTATTGAGCAATTACTATGTGCTGAATTCTGTTCTAAACACTTTGCTTATCCTAACTCATTTAATTCTCACAACAACCCAATAAATGAGGAAAGTTGGAACCAAATATTAAGTAACTGGCCCGAGGGTAGACCTGCATCCTGGAATGAAGACTTCATTTATTCCACAAGCATTTGTAATAATAGGTTCCGCTCACCAGGAGCTCAAGCCAAGTGGGAGAAGTAAGAAATAACCCCAATCAAAGATAACTAACAAATAAAAGATGGCACCTAGGAAACACTACTGGCGATAATGCCCACCACTCACTGACTCCCTAGTAAATGCCAGTCACTAGACATACTTTGTCCCTTTCATTCCTCATAACCTCAGTGCTGCAAGAAGGATATTATTATTGTCCTATTACTATTGCTCCAGTTGAGGAAAGTAGAGCTCAGAAAGATTTCATCATAGCCCAAGGAGACCCAGGCTGAATTCATTTTCAGGCTTACTGCAAAACTCATTGCCTGACAAGTGAGGTCTAAACAGTAAACCCTGTGGAGGTTTAGATTTAGGTGAGCTCCTTTTAAGCTGAACTGTGGAGGAGAAGGGATTTGAGCAGCTCTTCAAAGACAGGCCTCTCCTTAGGTAGACAGAAAGCAAAACACAGCATTTTCCTGGGACCAGAGTGCCCAGCTCTTTCCCAGAGTAAACCTCTTGCTCTTTTCCAGCATAGGGTTTTCTCTCTCAAGTCTCCTGAATGAACTTCAGAAATATTTCAAGATCATGGCTGTAGGGTCAGACTGCCTGGTTTGAATCCTGGCTCCACCCCTGGGCCAGTTACTTAATATTTGGTTCCAAGTTTCCTCCTGTGTTGGGTTGTTGGGATGATTAACTGAGCTGGTACAATGTGTTTAGAATCCAGCACGTAGGAAGTGCTCAGTAAATGTTAGCTGGCATCATTGCAACCATCACTATCATTGTCATCAACAAACAAGCCTCTGATCTGGCACTAGCTACCCAGGTCGCTGCTTATTTCTATGGAGATCTTAATCCATGAGCTGTGGCCCTTGCTTGCTTCAAGGGCTCTCTTTAGGATCTGTATTTTGTCACAGCCTTTCCATTCTGTGTCCTTCTTTGACTACTTCAGCTATTGTCACCAATGTGCTTTTATAAATGTTTTAAATTTTTGTAAAATTCAAGGAAATGAAAATTTTCATCACTTATGAATTTCTCAGGAAAATCAAAACTTGGCTCTTACTTATAATCCTAGGTTGCTTCTGGAAGTTATTTTTTCCCTTGGTAAGCCTTGATATTGGGGGTCCCCAAAAACCCCAGACAGGGCCAAGCCCCCTCTGTTGGGCTCTAAAGCACCCATGGTCCCCTCCATATTGAATATTTATCTCACTATGTTAGTTGTTGTGTGTCTGCCTCTCCCGTGAACTGTGAGCTCTTTGAGACAGGGCCTTGCCTTATTCATGTTTAAATCTCCAACACCAGGCACTGAGACTGACATGTAACAGGAGCTCAATGAATCCAACAACATCCATTTAGACACTATGTCATTAGACCTTTGTTCTAGTTTGCTAATGCTGCTGGAATGCAAAACGCCAGAAATGGATTGGCTTTTATAAAGGGGGGGGGTGTATTTTGTTACACAGTTACAGTCTTAAGGCCATAAAGTGTCCAAGGTAACACATCAACAATCAGGTACCTGCACTGGAGGAGGGCCAATGGTGTCCAGAAAACCTGTTAGCTGGGAAGGCACGTTGCTGGCATCTGCTCCAAAGTTCTGGTTTCAAAATGGCTTTCTTCAAGGATGTTCCTCTCTAGGCGGCAGTTCCTCAAAAACGTCACTCTTAATTGCTCTTGGGGTGTTTGTCCTCTCTTAGCTTCTCTGGAGCAAGAGTCTGTTTTCAACAGCCATCTTCAAGCTGTCTCTCATCTGCAGCTACTCTCTCAGCTTCTGTGCATTCTTCAAAGTGTCCCTCTTGGCTGTAGCAAGCCCGCTCCTTCTGTCTGAGCTTATATGGCTCTCCAGTAAACTAATCAAGGCCCATGCTGAATGGGCGGGGCCACACCTCCATGGAAATTATCCAATCAGAATTAACACCCATAGTTGGGCGGGGTGCATTTCCATAGAAACAACCTAATCCAAACATT
>PVKY010009216.1:0-13474 GCA_004027775.1 Bradypus variegatus
AGGATTGTGTGTGGGACTTGTCCTAACCACAGGATGCTTCTCTGCAGGAAGTTGGAGCTGCCACTTGTGTCTGGACCTGTTGAAGGAGAAAGCTTCCATCTACCAGAACCAGAATTCCTCTTGATGTGGCCCCCTCCAGCCCCCTACCCCCATCCCATCTGTGGCTGTTTCTCTCCTCCTCTCTTGTTTTCCATACCCACCCACCCCCCTTCTCTTTCACAAGTCCAGAGAACTTGGGGTGGATGTGCCAGCCTGCCTTTGGCAGCAGCAAGCTGAGGTGGCAGTTCTTGCCTCTGGCCCCAGGCCCTCAGGGAGAAAGGAGCAGCACATTGCCCCAAGGCGCACCTGGGCCTGGCTCTCACTGCTCTCCATGAAGTGCATTCACTCTGCTTGCCTTGGGCCCAGGCCCTGGTGGTCACAGGATTCAAACTGTCCTCCGAGAAAGGGTGAGCGAGCAGCTCACTCCTCTCTCAGCTCTGCCTCCACTCTGGTCTCCAGGGTTTTCCCTCCCCCAGAGGTGAGCTAGGCAGGGGTCTCTGCCTGAAGCGGTTGGGTGTGAGTGACTGAGCAAGTTAAGGCAGGGCTCACAAGGCGCTTTCCATGCCCTTTGTGCTGCTTGGCCTCTCCACCTCCTTCCTCCAAGAGTGACTCGGTGGCCCTCCATTCCTGCCACGGAAGATCCTTTGCCCAAGCCTAGACACTCTTGGTCACCCTCCTGGCTCGACCCCCAGCCCTCCCCACCCCAGGGAGAGTAGCACCTTCACCCTGATCTTCCCTGGGCTCGCCTGGCTCACTCACATGCCGTCTCTAGTGACCAAATCATTCCCCACCCTTGGAATTTCCTGACTTCTGTCTCCCCTCCTTGTTCCTTTGGGTTTTGGTGGAGAGAGGGGAAGCATCAGCCGGCCAGGTCAGCAGCTTGGGGGCCACAGGGAGATGTTGGATAATGTGCCTGTTTTTTAACTCAACATAAAAGCCTACCTCCAAAATCCCCTTTTTGTTCTTCCTGGACCTGGGCATTCTGCCTCCTGCCCTTAACTGAACTGGGAGCCTCTGCCTCCTGCCCTGTGTGTCCAGCTGCTGGGTCAAGGAAGTCACGTAGATGCCCTTTGTTCCCCTGCACGCTTGCTAGCAGCTGGTAAGGTCTTCACGCCCTGATTCCTCAGTTTTCTGCCTGGTGGCACTGACGTTAAGCAGTGCGGGGACAGTTCATGCCAGGGTACCCTGGAGTGGTTTTCTCCTTGGCTGTGGGCAGGCCCTAAATCACTTTGGAGTATCTTTTTTGTTCTTTCCCCCCGTATTCTAAACATTAGGACAAATAAACATTTTTACGTGGATCCCTCTGCTGGATGGTTTATCTCAACACAACTCACAGTTGAAGGCCACTTGCTCCTAAAACTTTCTCTTTAGGACGGTGGTTTCTTAACGTTTTGAAAGAATGGCTCCCCCTCCCAATTAATTTTTGAACCCAATATGTAAAGTGGATATAAAATTCATTATTTTGTTAGCTTTAATTTGCTATGTTAATTCAAATTCATAACAAGCTTCAATTATTTGTTACAAAGAACAATTAAGCTGTTTTGATTAATACAAAATTTGGGTTAAAATCAACTTTAGCATCTTATTTCTATGTTTTGATTGGTTTGAGTGGAGAGAATCCTGCTAGATTTGGATAAGTAGATGCAAGTTCTGACAGGTTTGTAACAGACATTGCAATCTCAGATACTTAAACGGATAAACTTGCCTAAGGTTAAAAAAAAAAAAGACCTAGAATAAAAGCACCTAAAATTAATGACAACGACATGATGGAACGCATGAAGGCCTTTTGCATAAGCAATAAGTATGGGCTGAGGACAGAGTTGCCTGGGCCTTGCCTGGCTGGCTGGTTTAGTGGAGCGCAGAGCCCTCTGGGAGCCAATCCATGGGTTGCTGGCCCCAGCGCAAGCTCCCACAGGGCGGGTTTACGGCACCCAAGTGTGAATCCCTGTAGCTGAAGTGAGCATTTTGACAGCTCCCGTAGTGGATTTGGTGATATATCTCACTGGAGTGTTTTGACATTCTTACAACTGCTTTGTAAAAAAAAAAATCAGTTATAGGCCCTTGAAGTATCCTGAGCGTTTTCTGGAATACTTGGAAGGCCATTGTTAACCTACCGGAGGGCCCTGACCTCGGTAAATGAGCAGTGACTGCTCCAGGCTGGGGCGGAGCGCGGCCTCAGTCCTGCTTTGCCGCGGGAAGTAGGGCGGAGTAGAGGGAGTGAAGTGCGCGGGTCTCCTGGGTGAGCGCAGGGCCAGCAGAGAAGTGCAAAAAGGGGAAGGCTGTACAGAGCAGGGCACAGGTGAGAGGAATTTGGAAAGAGTTTGTTAGGGTGCGATTTAGGATGGGTCTTGGAAGGACGGACAGTGTTAGCCCGTCGAATGGGGCGTGGGGAGGGAGGGATGCAGGGAGAGGGGGACCCCTTCCATCTGGGGCTCAGCCCTCCAGTCGGCTGAACGAGGGACCGGGAGGCGGCCGGGCTGGCGGAGTTACCCAAGGTCGGGCGCAGGTAGGACGGAGGTGAGCGAGGAAGGGGAGGATTCGATCTTGAGTTCAGGAACTCGAATCCAGCCAAAGGTACCAGAGCGAATAAAAAAGTCGTCCTTACTCGCCCTAAATCACAGCTGGCCCCAGGCAAGTAGTTTTCTTCCAGCGCTGTCCATGGTAACGCCGCCGCGCGTCCACGTCCTCCTTGCCCCCTCCCTCCCCTCCCTGGGAAGGGTGCTGGCTGCTGGGAGCCAGGCGGGTGAGGCTGCCTGGGGTCTCGGCCGGGAAGGCCGCCCCGAGGGCTCGCTCGTCTGGCCTTGAGGGCCGGTCCCCGGCGGCCAGCGGCGCCTCGGGGATTCCCGCCCGCTGGAGTTGGACCCCGCCCCCGGGGGCCCCGACGACCCGCCACTTCCCGGCCGCCCAATGAGACTTAGCCAGGGCCGAGACGGGACGGGCCTGGGAGCCAATCGGGCTGGACCGGGGCGGGGCTTCGGGGGTGGGAGCCGAGGGCTGCTCCGCGGTCCCACAGCCAGGAGAGCGCCCCGGTGGCCGGCGCGCGCGGGCCCCTGCTGTGCGCGCGCTCTCCGCTCGCCGCCGCCCAGCCCCGCGGCCGTTCAGCCCTCTGGGTCTGGGTGCCCGGGCCGCCCCCCGCCCTCCCGAGGCTGCGGGACCGGGCGCGTGAGCCGGGCCGTGGCAGGCTCAGGAGCCGGCGGTACGAGCGCTTGAGGTGGGTGTGCAGGGGAGGCCGCGGGCGGGCGGCGGGCGCCTGGGTCCGCCCCGCCGACGGACTCGCGACCCGGTGGGGAGAGGCCGGCCTGGGCGCGGATCCCAGGCGTCCGTCCCAGGCCATCATCCTCCGCACCGGGGACAGCCGCACCGCCCCCCTTCCCGCTGCCTGCGGCCTCCGCGCCCCTGTCGCCCTTTGTCGCCCGTGCACCTGCCCTCTCGAGCGTGTCCTCCCACTCCCCGTCCAGACCCGACCCTCGTCCAGCCTCAGCCTCTCAGGACCCAGCACCAGGTTAGACCGGCTCCCTCAGCCCGGATCCGTCCCCTTCTGTGGTCTGTACACCTGTGGCCTCAACTCTTCATCCACTCCCCTCCCCAAACACCAACATCTTCATCTAAATCCAGCCCAGGCCAATACCCCCTTTCACCACCCAGTGAGTTCCTGCCCCAGGCTTATTACCTCCTCACACCTGCCCCACTCAGCCCCTACCCCAGCTCCCCCCACCCCAACTCCTTTGTTGTCTTTGCAGCTGTCCCTGTGGCCCTGTTCACCCTGCCTTGATTATGCCAAACTCCAGCCCAGTGCCCCCATCCCCACCCTGCAGAGAGACACCCCCCCAGCTCTGCGCTGGCATTCCTTGGAATCGGTGCCCAGCCCACGCCTCTCACCTCCTGTCGGGGTAACCCTCTCCCCTCGCCCAGCTGGTCCGCTCTTCCCGGGTGTGTCCCTCACACCAGCCTGTTCTGTTCCCCTGACCTCAACCTCCCTCACCTCCTCACTGGGCCCCTCTCCACCCTCCTGGCCTCAGCTTCCTGTTTCCTCGCCCCACAGTTGCTGCAGAGAAGGCATGGAGCTGAGCAGCAAGAAGAAGCTTCATGCCCTGTCCCTGGCCGAGAAAATCCAAGTGCTGGAACTGCTGGACGAGTCCAAGATGTCCCAGTCGGAAGTGGCCCGGCGCTTCCAGGTCTCCCAGCCCCAGATCTCACGCATCTGCAAGAACAAGGAGAAGCTGCTGGCCGACTGGTGCAGCGGCACCGCCAACTGCGAGCGCAAGCGCAAGCGGGAGTCCAAGTACAGTGGGATCGACGAGGCTCTGCTCTGCTGGTACCACATTGCCCGGGCCAAGGCCTGGGACGTAACGGGGCCCATGCTGCTCCACAAGGCCAAGGAGCTGGCCGACATCATGGGCCAGGACTTCATGCCCAGCATCGGCTGGCTGGTCCGCTGGAAACGCCGGAACAACGTTGGCTTCAGGGCCCGCCACGTACTCTCGCCTCCATTCCTGCCTGAGCCACCTCCTTCCTCAGGGCTCACATCCCAGTCCCAGCCACCTCTCTCCCTCAAAGATTTCTCCCCCGAGGATGTCTTTGGCTGTGCCGAAGTGCCCTTGCTGTACCAGGCAGTGCCTGGCAGAGTGGGCACCTGTGACCGACTACAGGTGCTGCTCTGCGCCAACAGCAGGGGCACGGAGAAGCGGCGGGTGTGGGTGGGTGGGCTCCAGGCTGCCCCCCGGTGCTTCTTCGGGGTCAGCACTGAGGCTCTGCCTGCCTCCTACCACCCCAACCTGGGCATTCCCTGGCCAGAGTGGTTGGCCCAGTTTGACCTGGATATGGGGCGGCAGGGCCGACAGGTGGCCTTGCTGCTGGCTGCCCATGTGGTGGAGGAGTTGGCAGGCCTGCCTGGGCTCTGCCACGTGCGGCTCTTGCCCCTGGCCACCACAAGCCCCACGCCGTCCCTGCCCAGCACCGTGGTCCGGGCCTTCAAGGCCCATTACCGGCACCGCCTGTTGGGCAAGCTGGCTGCTGCACGGAACAAGGGGGACGGCACCTCTGGGGCCGAGGCTGGGCCAGGCATCACCGTGCTAGACGCGCTGCACATGGCGGCTGCAGCCTGGGCCAAGGTGCCTCCTCAGCTCATTTTAAGCAGCTTCGTTCAGGAAGGACTGGCTCCCGGCAAAACGCCCCCCTGCCCAGACAAAGTCTCTGAGATGCCACCAGTCCCCAGGGGACTGAGCCTGGAGGAGTTTGCCCGCTTCGTGGACTTGGAGGGTGAGGAGCCCATCCCCGGAGTGTGCAAGGAGGAGCCGGGCCCCAGAGATGAGGAGGGGAGCAGAGGGGATGTCTTTGAGCCCCTGCCCACCAAAGCTGATGCCTTGCGGGCCTTGGGCACATTGAGGAGGTGGTTCGAGTGCCGCGGCACCTCCCCTGAGCTATTCGAGAAGTTCTACGACTGTGAGGAGGAGGTGGAGCGGCTGTGCTGCCTGTGAAGGGCCCTTCACTGCCCACCAGAGCCCCCTCTGCCGAGGTCCTGCCTCAGCAACAGTCAGGGTCCTGAAGAAGGGGGGCTGGAGTCGGCGAGAGACAAAGACAGACACTGTGTTGTATCTGGGACGAAGCTCAAGCCTTCGACGAAGCAGAGCCTCAGAGCTTTATTTTTATAATTCCTAGTTACCTAAGCAGAACTATTCAGGTATGCAAGCAGGAACAATTTCGATATTTTTCAGACATTGTACTTCAAAGAATTCAGACAGCATGTCAAGAACAGGGTGACATTGGTTTCCCGGAACATAGCAAAACACATTATTCTTTTACAGGCTATAGTTTTTGACAGCATCACAGGTCTCTATTCTTATTGATCTAGTTAATGTTTATCTAGACAGGTCCCCATGAACTTCTACTTTCAATTAACTCTTTCCACTATAGGTGGCGTAGGGATATTAAATCTTTGTACTTTAGGTGGCGTGGGTCAGGGGGGCTCAACCATGCCGCTATCTAACAATATCCGTGAATAAAAATAACACCAAGTCATTTTACTCCAGTCCCAACACGAACGAGGCCCCCAGAACCACCACCAGAACGGAACGTGTGGTTTGTGCTTCTGAGCCCACCTATGAAGCGCATCTCCCTCTTCGAGGGAGAACTCCATCTCGTCTGCTGGGTTTTGAGGGTTATCACAAATACATTTCCAACCCCAACAAACCTCCACACAGGACACCCATAAATTACTCTCTTGTTTAGGTGTTTTAGGAAGGGGAATTCTTGAAGTAGATAATGTCTGGCTAGGGGGAGTTTGGAGAAAAATTTATTTATCTTCTGGCACGGGCGTAGCAGGCGTTGGTGAAAAAGTCAATGCAGCAGCAGTAGAGGTAGGCCAAGTATCCTCAAATATCACATCACTGGTGATGCTTACGTCCCAGAAGAGACTCCAAGTAAACCCACAGCAGAAAAAGCAAAAGGATTAAGAACAACAAGAGGAGAAAGATGCAGGTGCCTCGGAGACGAGGGGTGCAGAAGCCATTAGGAGCCCTAGGCCCTCCGCCTTGCGGAATGGTCACCACCACAGATGTAAGGGGGCCTCGGGCCTTGCCACTAGGCCGATTGTCGGGTCGGAGAGGGGGGGCGGCTCCCGGCAATAGGCATTCATCCAATGTTTTCCATTCATTTCTTCACTTCACAACATTTCTCAGCAAGCCCTACCTGTGTGATGCACTTTCACAGATGGTGTCCTCTGGTCAGGACCTCGCAGGTGGTGACAGTGGAGAGTGATGTGATAAAAGCGTGTGCAGGGCGCCAGGGAAGACTCCCAGAGGAGGCGATCTTTGAGCTGCAGCTTGAAGGACAGGGAGCCTGGGAGGGAGCAGGGAGGTAACTGCAGGCCAGGGGACAGCAGGAGCAGAGACAACTGGGCACAAAGGAGCAGGGGGAGGCCAGGGAGGGCAGCGGTCCCCTGGAGTGTCCTGTACACAGGAATGGGGAAGGCCTTTAGCCTGCCAAGCTTAGGGGTGGGCACCACTGAAGGGCTTCCGTCAGGACAGGGAGGGTGTTTGGGGGGTTCTAGAACAACTCTAGACAGGTGAGAGCTGGTGATGCCTGGGCCAGATCATGGGAGCATGATGGGGAAGAGAATGGTTTAACCTGGAAAGAACATGCCTGGCCTTTGGGAGCCCAGATTCTGACTGGTGAGGAGATGGGCTCCAGGCCCAATCCCACATGTGATCGTTCCAGCCCGTCCGCAGGCACAGGGCTTCGCCTGGCAGGCCTCATGGGGAAGTTGCGCGCACACACGCTGGGTGCACAGCCAGTGCCTTGCAGTTTTCTGGGGGGAGTGACCCCTGGGGCTGGTCAGGCTCACGCATATCTGCATCCCCAGCCCAGGTTTTGGAGGTTGGTTTGGGGGCCTCCTTCTGGGGTGTCCTTGGCTGAGATATTTCTCCACTTGGACTCGGTGCCTTTCCACTCCTAGTGCTCCCCACTCCCACCTCTGGGTATGTAAAGAGGCAGGAGCTTTTGGTCCAGGGCTCCACGGCAGTGCATGTCATCTGACCCTCGCTGGGTACTGTGCCACGGGAAAAACAGAACCTTAGGGAGCCAGCACCTTCTCTCTTTGCCTCTTGCTTGCGCTGCCATGGTAGGCGACTGAACACATGGCTGATCCTTTAGTTTGGCTCGTTGTCCTAACTGACCACGGGCCGCATGGCCATCCCACATATCTCTCTTTTAAACATTATGAAGCTGCCTGCCCGGCCTTCCATTTTCTAGCCTAAGGTTCCAAATCATTTAGCCTTTCCTCCCAGGTTCTATTTATCCTACCCTGCTGTTATTTAAATTGTTCTTTGGGAAATCATTGCAGTTCTGACACATCTCTTTAAAACTGTTGAAACCAAAATTACAGTCTCTAAAGGTCAAAGCAGTGAAGTTCCCTGCTCTTAGATGTCCAACTCCTGTTAGAGAGACAGAACACAGTGCTTTATTGCTGACTCTCCCAGAGCTTTTTCTTTTTTTAAGGCACAATCTCTTTCTTTCTTGTGTGGTTATGGTGTATTTGCTTGGTAACTTGTAGGTGACTTCATTTCCTCATGCAAACAGTATTACTGAGTGCCTCACTGGGGCTGACAAAGAACAAGACAGACAGCATCCCTGCTTTCATTTAATATGAAAACTAAAGAATGGTGTCAGAGTGACTGGGGCAGGGCAGCCTGGGAGACAGCATTTGAGTTGAACCATGAATGATAAGAAGGAAACAGCCAAGCTTCCGAAAGACGAGTGCTCTCTGTGGAGGGAGCAGTAGGTGCAAGGACTGCCTCTGAGGTTAGAAACAGCTCGACAGGATAAAGAAGCAGAACAGTGTCCCCGTGGCTGAAACATGGTGAGAGAGCACCGAGGAGGGGGGTGGGTAGAGAAGTGGACAGAGGCTTGAGAATTTCATTCTAAGTGTGAGAGGAAGTTTGGGGGGTTTAGGCAAAGAAGGACCATGAGCTGTTTTATATTTTTAAAAGTGAAATTCTGGTTGCTGTATGAAGAATAGATGGGGAGATAGAGAGCCAAGTGGAAACAGGAAACCAAGTAAGTTAGGAAGCTTCTGCAGCAGACAGGGCAGGCAGCAAGGTGTGAAGGGCAAAGAAGAAGCAAGGATGATGTCTATTTCCAAAGCCCCCCCCCCACTTTTTTTTTTTAATCAAGGTCAGTAGTCCTATCCAATTTTGCAGGTGTTCCCACAATGCACAAGAAGGGGAAAACAAAGAAATTTATGCATATAATTTCCATTTATTTACAAACCCCTAATGAACACCCTCTATGTTCAGAAGGCATGCAAGGCTCCAGGGCATCAAAAAAGAAGACACAGTCCCTGTTCCTAAGGTAGCCACCAACTAGAGGTGGGGAATAAATGTGCGGTTACCACTTATACAGGTCGGTTGTGAGGATTAAACAAATCAATATTTGTAGTGTTTACTACATGCCGGGCACCATTTTAAATGCTATATGTGTTAGATATTATTATTATTAGTCTTGTTATTGTTGTTAGTCTTAAGGGCCTGGTGAACTGGATGCAGAGCCCTAATCCAGAAAGATCAGTTTTCCATCATCTTGTACCTTTGAATAATATCTTCCCATCTTTCAGTTCTCTTCAGCCATGATCCTTCTTATGGGTTCTTTTTCAAATATTCCTAATCAGTTTTTACAGTCTCTTGTTCATTCTCTTGTAAGTCTTTTATCTCTTTATCATACGTGGTAATTTTATATTCTGTATCTGATAAATCTAATATCTGGAGGCTTTGGAGGGCAAAATCTGGTTTATGTTTCCACTGATGCTTTAACTCATGGTGCTTGTTTCCTTGTGTGTCTGGTAGTTTTATATTATGGGAATTTTTTTCGTGGTTGTACTTAATCTGTAGAAAACCTGAAGATTCTGACTTGGGGTGCTCATCTTTAGAAGAGTGTGTAGTTACTCCTACTGGGCACGAGGAGGTGCTACTAATATGAGAATTTAATTTCTTAGAGGAAGGGGTCCCAGGCCTGAAGGGTAGCATAGTGAGCAGGCAGTTGGCTCCTACTTTACAGGGGAGACAGATTTTATTCTTAATATTTTCTGCCAGGCTCTGCAAAGGAGAGAGGCAGGTTTCCTTGTAGGTGGGTGGGTTTTTTCTAGCTGACCCTTTCACTAAAGGTATAGCCCCCTTCCAGGATCTTGGCTTAATTTATGAGTCATGGGATCAGCTCAGCCACCGTATGTGGGTATGTGGATTAAGGTTTCGTCTTATGTTCCCTGCAGTTCTTTAATCTCCAAGGCTGTGCTATCAGCATTTGCCCGGGGACAGTCCCACTTCCAACACCCTGGTTTCTACTCACCAAGCCCTGTTTGGAAGGACCCATGGATCCTTATTTCTGGCAAAGTTAGCAATGGTTTTTAAATTATGTTGTAACTAATCTGAAATCTAGGTGCTTTATAGTAGGAGAACTGTATATAACATCCAGAGCAACAGCCTGCCAGAAGGGAAGTTGGGAAGACCCTTTTTCACTCATTCATTCATTCATTCATTCACTCATTTATTCAACAACTATTATTGAGTGCGTCTGTATGCCAACTGGAGTTTAAGGATGAGAAAAAATAGGCATGTTCTCTTCCTCATAGAACTCACAGTCTACAAGGAAGGCGGATATAATCAGAGTCACACAAAAGTGTGTAACTGCAGACTGCAGAAGGGGGAGGGCAAGACAGCACCAGCCAGTGGTTCTCGAAGTGGGGCCCATACCACCACTACCACCAGCAGGGAATTCAGTGGATTGCAAAATTCTCATACCCTCCCCAGACCTCTGAATCAGAAATTCCAGGATGGACTCAGCAATCTGTGTTTTCACAAGCCCTCTGAGGGATTCTGAACCACTGGCCTATTACCTAGAGGCAGGGGCTGAGGAAGGTTTTGCTAAGGAAGTGATGCTGAGAAGATGGCTGGAGAATGAGTGGGAGGCACAACGATGAAGAGAGCAGCTTGTGCAAATGTCCTGGGGTAAGAGGGAGGCTGGCAAGTTTAAGGAACCAAGACGAGGTCAATGCCCAAGGGCTTTGGAGGCTGTGGGGAGGAGTTTGCCCTGATTCTTCATAATAAGAAAACCATCCAAGTGGTTTTAAATGAGAGGAGTGGAATGACCTGATCCAAATTGTATTTCAAAAAAGTTAAGTTAGGCAGGCGCAAAATGGCAGAGTAGGAAGCTTTACAAACCATTCCCTCCACTAGAAAAATGAAAGAGCTAGAAATAGAGAATGGTGGCCAATGGCGTCTGGAAAACCTCTGTTAGCTAGGAAGGCACGTGGCTGGCATCTGCTCTGGAGTTCTGGTTTCAAAATGGCTTTCTCCCACGACATTCCTCTCTAGGCATCTGCTTGCTCCTAGGTTGTGTTCTCCAAAATGTCTCTGCCAGTTGCAGCTCCTCCAAAATGTCACTCGCACTTGCTCTTGGGGCATTTGTCCTCTCTTAGCTTCTCTGGAGCAAAAGTCTGCTTTCAACAGCCATCTTCAAACTGTCTCTCACCTGCAGCTCCTCTCTCAGCTCCTGTGCATTCTTCAAAGTGTCCCTCTTGGCTCGCTCCTTCTGTCTGAGTTTATGTAGTGCTGTAGTAAAATAATCAAGGCCCACGCTGGATGGGCAGGGCCACACCTCCATGGGAATTATCTAATCAGAGTCATCACCCACAGTTGGGGGGGAACATCTCCATGGAAGCACTCAATCAAAGAATTACAATCTAATCAACACTAATATATCTGTCCACACAAGATTGCATCAAAGATAATGGCATTTTGGGGGACATAATACATTCAAACTGGCACATAATGTAAGTAAAAATATGGGTAAAGAAGTACACCAATGTTTCATTTTTCATTTGTAATGCTTTTTCCTCTGAAAAAGCATCTGAAATATCAAATGCATCAAAAATCAAATGTTAAATCTTTGTTACTGGGCACACAATGCATAAAGATATAATTTGTGACAGGAACAACATAAGATTGAAGGATGAAGATATATGTATTGTGTACATGTAAGCTATTGAAGACAAGTTGGAACCAACACAAACTAAGTTGCAACAGATTTAGTGTGCTAAATGTAATCCCCATGGTAATCAGAAAGAAAATATCTAAAAAAATCTATGCAAAAGGAAAGGATAAGTGATTCAAAAGGGCTCATTTTAAAAAATCATCCAGTATCTTATAAAGAAAAATTACTGAAACAAAAAGGAAAGCAGTAATGAGAACAGGAGGGAAAAAAAGGTATACAACTTACAAAAAAGGATAAGGAAAATAGCAGGAGTAAATCTTGCCTTATCAGTAATTTTCCTACATCAATAAAAGGGTCCATTCAACAGTAAATTTAACAATTATAAATATACATACACCTAACAGCAGAGTCCCAAAATATATGAAGCAAACATTGACAGAAATGAAAAGAGAAATAGTTCCACAATAATAGTTGGAGATTTCAATACACCACTTTCAAGACTGTTTAGAACATCTAAATAGAAGATCTTAATAGAGGACCTGAACAACTATAAACCAAGTAGATCTAACTGACATATATACATCACTTCACCCAACAATAGCCGAATACACATTCTTTTCAAATGCACAGAGATCATTCTCTAGGATAGATCATATATTAGGGCAAAAGAGAAGTCTAAATAATTTTAAAGTACTGAAACCACAAAAAGTAACTTCTCTGACTACAACAGAATGAAGCTGGAAATAATAACAGAAGGAAAACTGGAAAAATGTATAAATATGTGGAAATTAAACAGCATACTCTTAAACAACCCATGGGCTAAAGAAGAAATTACAAAGGGAATTAGAAAATACTTAGAGATAAATGAAAACAATGATACAACATACTAAAACTTATGAGATGAAGTGAAAACAGTGCTCAAAGGGAAATTTGTAGCTATGAATGTCTGTACTCAAAAAAGAAGAAAGATCTCAAATTAATAACCTAACTTTACATCTTGAGGAACTAGATGTAAAGAACAAAGTATACCCAATATTAACAGAAGAAAGGAAATAATTAAGATTAGGGCAAAGATAAACGAATAAAGAATACAAAAACAATTGAGGGGGGAAAAAAACAAAAAGTTGGTTCTTTGAAAAAGCTAATAAAATGAACAAAACTTTAGCTAGCCTGAAAAATATAAAAAAGAAAAGATGCAAGTAACTAAAATCAGAAAGGAGAATGGTGCTATCACTACTGACCTAACAGAAATAAAGAGGATTTTAAGAGAAAATTATGAACAATTGTATGCCAAAAGACTAGACAATCTAGAAAAAAATGGAAAAATTCCTAGAAACACATCAATTACCCACATTGACTCAAGAAGAAATAGAAAACATCAACAAACCTATGAAAAGTTCAGAGAGTAAATCAATAATAAAAAAAACTTCCACCAAAGAGAAGTCTAGGACCAGATGACTTCACTGATGAATCCTAACAACATTAAAGAAGAATTAACATCAATCCTTCTCAAACTCTTCCAAAGAATTCAAGAGGAGGGAACACTTCCTGATTCATTCTATGAGGCCAGCATTACTCTGATACTGAAGCCCAGTAAAGACAACATAAGAAAAGAAAATTACAGACCAATTACCTTTATGAATATAGACGCATAAATCCTTAGTCAAGTACTAGCAAACCAAATCCAACAGCACATTAAGAAGATTATACACCATGGTCAAGTAGGATTCATCCCAGGAATGCAAGGGTGGTTCAACATATGAAAATTAATTAGGAGAACCTAAGATGGTGGCTAGGTGAGACAGGGCAAAAAAACACCTCCATGAAAAATACTAGATAAAAACCAGAAAGTGACCCAGAACACCAGTTCCAGAATGGCACCAGCCAGACAAGGTCTGCTAAATCTACAGGGACTGTGCATTTGGTGAAACCAGGAGTCTGCATTCTGAAATGA
>PVKY010009217.1:0-13517 GCA_004027775.1 Bradypus variegatus
CACTAACCATTTAGAAATACTCGAAGGCTCCAAGAACCATGGGGGGGGGGGGCAGAAAGAAGTGCTACGGACAGGAGCTCAGATCCTGATCCACACACCACCGCGCTCCCTCCCCCGAAAGTCGCCGCGTGAGTCACTCACATTTCCCCGAAGCGACAGACGCCGGAGCATCGCAGACCCCGCGGCCACCAGGAGGAGCCCCATTCCGCCGGCGTCCGCGCAGCCAAGGGCAGCGTCCACCTCGAGCGACCGAACCCTTGGGTCAGGAGAGAAGTGGAACCCGGCGATTTGTAGGCACGCCCTCGCGGGCCACTAAGGCTCGGGCAGCACAGGCCTGCTGTCTCTCGGAGGGTGGCCGGAGCTGCGCCCGCCATCCACAGCTCCAGGAGCGCGGCTCGCCGGGCTCCCGGCCACCAGCCTAATCCAACCCACCCCCATTGTTCGCGGCCGGAAGTGGACGGGATTCTCCGGCGTTGAGAAAGAACCAGGCGGTACCGGACCTGGAGCCACCCTGCCAATGGGGAGAGGGCCAGGCGGGCGGCGCGCCCCGCCCCGGTAGGTGCTGGCCTATGGGAATCGCCAGCCGGGAGGGCGGAGGCTTAGGTACCGACCCCGGTCCAGCCGAGGAACCAATCACAGGGCAGGGTCCAAGATCACCGTCCTCCCCAGGAACGCCAAGTGCCAATCCGAAGCTGGAGGCCGGGCGACCAGGAGATATTCAAATCAACATGACCTCCTCCCTTCTCCCCGCTTCCTCCTAGCCCCTCTCCGAAAGAGAAAAAGGAAAGCAGCGGAAACAGAGACCCGTGCTAGTCACTGCGCACAGCCCAACCCCTCGGGCTCGGAGACCAATCACTCCGCAGTGAAGTGATAAGAACATTCCATGAGGAACGTCATGGCCAATCATAAGGAGGTCGAGGCGGGGATGTTCCGCAATATGCTAATGAACCATCTATAAAAAACGCTGCGAAACCGACTCTGCCAGAGCGCGCAGGGGCGCCTTCCAAGGAAGCAGTTTTTGTGTATTTGGGGGTGAGCGGTCGCTTTCCACACCCCCCCCCTTTCCGTTCACTGCTGCGCAGTCCCGTAAACATTAGTAAATTCAGAGTGATGACCCACGTTCAAAACAGAATTCCAAGTGCTTTGCCTGACCTCGAAGAAAAGTTTCCCCAACAGCCAACAATTCCCAGCGGACATTAACCCTCAACCTCCTCCCTGACACTGTCTTCGCGGTCGGATCTGCAGGGAACGACCCACAGGTTCTCTCACCTGCCATATCCCTCTTCATTCTAACAATCTATTTTCCCTGCTTCCTCCCGGAGCATAAAACAGATCGGCGATTTCCTCGCCTTCCCTCCACCCCCTGCCCTCCCCCACTGCACACACATACTGAATAAAACCCTCATCCTCGGCAAACTACCCCCAGCAGCGTCTTCCCCTTGCACATCGGTCTTTACTAAGTGTCCAGCACTGAAGAAGGGCCAGTAGCCGGGTAGGGAAAGAGGAGGAGAGAACGGAGACTACACGGAGCAGAGTATCTACCCCCCTATACTTTATGTAACACTTAGATTTAAAGATTGAGGGTGGGTCGGTGGTTTTGGAGGGTGGCGAGCAGAGGGCTAGGGGAAAGGCATTTCTCTGGACCGACGTAGCCCGGGTTTAAATGAAACAACCTTGCTAACAGCCACCTCTCCTCTAAAAGCCTCTACTATCAGCCACGGTCTCTGCTGCTCCTACAGCCATAAGGAACAGTGTACATTCCTCAATGTTGTGCTGTAATCTGTGTCCACCCTGCATTTCCCCCTTTGCCACCCCTTTCTGAAAGACACAGATTAACCCCCCTGCCTCCCCCTCCCCCCGCCCTCTGCAACACACCACCACCTCATCATTTCACTACAAAGAGCTGCTTTTGTAGCACAGCTTTAAATTAAGACCTTTCTTTCCTCCTTCTTCCCTCTTGTCCCATGTTTTGCACAGAAGGACCTTAGTGAATAAAAGAAGCTGAAGACCTTTTGTTCCACCCCATGACAAGAGCTACCGCTGCAGATCCCCCCTGTGCTGCTTTCTCCAGTTCAATAACATTACTTGCTCTCTGCCTCCGCCAGCTCCCAATGAAAATAAAACTACCCTTCCTGACGAGTGAGAGGAGGGTAAGAGAGCAGAAAGGGGACACGAGCTTTACACATTTACACACACAGACACACACCACAGATTAGCTAGGAATAAAAGACAGGGAATCCAACCAATCGCCCCATCCATCATCTCCGGCCCTTACCTTGATATTTCGCGTCTATTTCTCTCATCAACGAGACGTTTCTCTGCAGATCGAAAGGCAAAGACTCGATGGAGTCCAGATAATCCTCCACATAGTTCACCAGGTGAATTTGCTCCCCGTTTGCAGGACTCAACATGGTTCACCCGAAAGGTCCCCGGCGACTCTGCAAGGCTTTCCGCTTCCTCCACCCCCCGCCCCCCTCAAATAAAAAAATAGCACTGCAAAATGCAAAGCTCTTTCTCTCGCCCTCCTCTGGTTCCCCCCTCCCCCGGCTCCGGCTTTCGAGCCCCCAGGAAAGCTACATCTGCCGTGGCTGCTCCGCTCGCCCCTTCCTTCAGCGAAGCAGAGACCGAAGGCGACACCTCCCCCTGACCGCCTGCTCGGCGGCGGAGATCGCCGGTCGCTCCGGTAACTCGCGCCGAAGGGCTGTACGAACCAGCGGAGAGTCGGCTGGGTAGGAAGAGAAGCCGGGAGGCGGAGAGGAATTAAAACGACCGCACAGGTCCCCCCTCCCAGACGGCGGGGAAAGGGGGAGGAGGGGAGCGGGGAGAGCAGAGCGTACGAAGCGCACACACACACCCAGAAGGGAGGAGAAAGGGAGCCTGAGTAGCAGCCGCAGCCGAGTTGCCTTCCTTGGGGCTCTACGTGTGCCTGCCTCTCTCCTGCGGCCAGTGCCGGCCCCGGTGCCGAGTCAGTGAGGAGAAGAAGGAAGGAGAGGAGAAGGGGCGCAAGCTCCCCGCCGCTCTATGCGCTGCACTTATCCAACGTGGAAAACCCAAATACCAGTTTCAAACACTTGGGAAACATTCAGCCCCGCCACGCACTACGCATGCGCCCCCTGCTCCCTCCCCTCTCCCATCCCCGCCCCCTCCCCTCCCCCTCGCGGGAATCCGGCAGTGGCTCCGCCCTCTCTCGGCCGCATTCACGCCCCTCAGCATTCTAGGGGTGGGAATGCGGTGGGGGTCGCCCAGGATGCCTGGCCCGTGCTAGCGACCGCGTCAGCAGTTTGATTTAGTCATTTTTTGCTGGGTGCCTGAAGGGTCGTAGGGAGGACAGCGGCTAGGACGCCTGGGGCAAGAGGGCGGGCGGGGTGAGAAGCAAACTTTACTAAGAGTTTCGCACTTCGTGGCAGAGCTTTTTCGGCTGAACCCCAGCCGGGAAACGCCGGAGTAACGGCCTCTTCCACTGAAGACCCAACCCAAACAGGACGACCGCAGAAGCGCCACCTCCAAGATGACTGTATGTATAAGCCGCTACTTCCTTCTACAAAGCCCCCTCACTCTCCTCGTATCCCGCCCCCGCAGTGGTGTATAAGTACAGCAGCGGACAGAACTGGCAACTTCAAGAGCCAATCCACTTGCCGTCTTTACTTCCGTTGTCCAATCAAAACGACGAGGAGGTGGGATGAGCATTGATAATTCCTCTCCGGCTCTTACTACCAGAAAACCACGTCCCCCGAAGGGCGGCGGTTTGGGGATTGCGAGAAAGGGAGAAGGCGGTTCGAAAGAAGAGCGGAAGTGCTAGCGCATGCGCATTTCTACGTCATAGGTTGCATCAAAAGGGGGAGGCCGCTGGCCCGCGCGGGAGTAGACCTACCATTCCACGGCTGGACCACCACTCCCGGCAGCCTCGACAGCTCCTGCGCCTGCGCCGTTAATCACCGCCCTCCCTTTGTGTCTCCTCATGGAGTTGTTTCGAACGGCTTGGAGACAAAGGGCCCAAGAGTGAAGCTGCTCTCCAGTGCCCACAGTCGCTGCAGAGAGCGAGAGAGCCAGCCAAGCGAGATTCCTTCCCCTTTTCTCCCTAGATCATCCATTTTCTTCCGAGCTCTTTCCTTAGACCTTTATCCCTTTCCCGTTCTAGGTCATGGAATCCGCTCTTAAGAGTCTGCCTCACGCAGTTCAAAAGACCACCGAAAACAAGGCGGGACAAACATCCAGTCCGTCAGAATTCTGGGGCCCTTTGGCTTTCCGGTCTCTTCTCCCTATCCTTCCTCTATTTCTTCCCCTTCCCCCCATATCTTCTCTCCCCACCCTAAACTCCCGGATTTAGGGCTTTCCTAAAAGCTCTAGCAAAGAGCAAACCCGTCGCCTAGACAACAGGGACAGGAGCGCGCGCCTGGCCCCGCCCCTTCCGGTCGTGAGACCCCGCCCGCCTGACGTGGGGAGGGCAGTAGTTGGCCCCGCCGGCGGCGGCCGGGATCTCGCTGCAGCCTGCTTTTGTTTCCGTTACTCTTCAACTGCTTCAACATGGGGTTGAACGTCCGCCCGGCCCACGAAGCTGTGATTAAGGAAGGGGACCCCGCGGGGCGAACCTCTCCGCATCTACTGGGTTCCTTCGTGATTGCTCCAAGAGCTGCACTCGCCCCGCGTGGCTGTCTCTTTTCCACTGGTTTGATTCGTATCGCCTTTGATTTGCTAATGTGGAGAGGGATACTTTGTCAGTTTTAACCCTCCCACCAGGGTTTTCTGTTTTGTTGGGAACCCCGTCAGTGAAACTGTATATTGTGTTCTGTAAATTAACCTCAACTCCCAACTGTTGCAATGTTTCTGTTTCAACTCAGTGATGTCAGGACGATTGTCCATTTTCCTTAGCTTTAATTTGGATAGTGTCGGAAGTCAGCTTGTAACTGCCGGGCTTATTCTCTTGTATTACAGCATACATCACTTTAGGCCTTTAACAAAAAAGTTGCATTGCAGTTTAAATGTATACACATCCTGGTGCTAAGATTTTGAATGTTCGATGAAACAATATAGTGACATCTAAGACCATTTGGGATTTTTTTTTAAAGTACTGTATGTAATTCAGTTAAATTTAAGGCTAACCCAAAGTTTATAAAATAGATGAACCTCAGTAGTCTTATTTCAACGACTTCTGAGGGTATTTTGTGATATGGATGTCAATACAGCAAATGAAACTAAATTGAGCTGTTTTGCTTTTCGAAATGATTTGTCCACAGTGGAACATCGCTGTGGTAATACTATCTGAATAATTACTACAGCAAATGAAACTAAATTGAGCTGTTTTGCTTTTCGAAATGATTTGTCCACAGTGGAACATCGCTGTGGTAATACTATCTGAATAATTACTCTGAAGTAATGGATTTGATCTTTACTCTTAAACCCTCTCACCCTACCCCTACATCAAGAGAATGTTCGCTTTGATCGATATTCAGGAAAAGGGCTAATTTCCTTATAGCTCCCACCTTTTTTCAGCCTTGACCCAGTTAAAAGCGAAAGAGTAAAGTTTACTTCATTTCATACGGCACACATTTATTGGCCACCACTCTGCATAAAGGACTATAATGCTATGATATTATATGGAAACAGAAGAATAGAAGGTAGAGAGTGGTGTAAGTTTGTATAAGAAAAATTATGCCCTTTCCTCAAAGACCATACAAGTAATTTTAAAGTACAATAGCAAGAAAGGGACAGATTCTTTTAATACTTGAATTCAGTGGTTCTACAATGAGTGGTGTTAGTTTGAACACAGGAATAAAGTTTTTAAGTAACAATTTATTCTTCCAAAGATAATCAAGCTGGAATTTGACCTGGGTTATCATTTGTAAAAATCATGGATACTATCTGAATAATTATTTCATCCATCTTTTTTTTTCATGGACTTCACAGACACAAATTAAAAAGGTAGCTTATTAACTTAATAAGAAATATTTAATGAGTGCCTACCATATGCCAACTGCTGTTCTATGAACCGGGGATACAATGGTGCATAAGGAACTTACATTCTAGCCTTGAGGCTAAAATATTAGAAAATAACTTATTTATTGGCTTTACAGAGTTCTTAATATACCAATGGCTTCAGAGTTTTGTGACCAAGTTTTAAAAACCAGTAAATAAAATATAATTAACAAGTGGCCATGCGTTAAAAATATGTCAGGAAAAATGCCTAATTTTGAAGATACTTTAAAGAATCTTGGTGGTTTATGTTTTGCTCTTTGGGTTGTGTTGCAAAAATAGATGTTAAAACTTTTTCTAAAATTTATGAATAACTGGAGATGCTTTCAAACCTATGGCAGATAAGAGATGAACACATAATTCTTTATCTTTTGAGGTACTTGAAAACTGAATACTAACACATTCACCTCAAATTACAAAATTTTGCCTTACAAAGAACACATAACACTTAAAACTACATTTTTGTTATTGTAGTAGTAAAGGACAAAGAAATGGCATTCGTGATATTTTAGAGCCATTAATTTTTCATACACTTCCTTGGTCTGACCTAGACTTGGGAGCGGTCACTTCAAATTAACAGAATTCTCTTTTAAGGTCATATATGCTCATACATCTTCCTAGTCACTTTTACTTTGCTTTAATCTCAATCTCTGCAAAAGGAATCATGTTTTTAACTGTACTTGAATAATGTGTTGTTATTAGTGTTGTTTTGATGATTCCTAAAAGCCTGTAAGAAAGGGTAGAATTGCTGCCAGTCAAGGGCTGAACTCTGTTTCCTGAAGACAAAAGATACCATTGTTAATTTAAAAGTCATGATTTTCTACAGCCAGTTCAAATATGCCAGCTATCCAGATTTATGTACAGGATTTGGTGTTACTAAATCTGCTTCCAAAACATCTATTCTAACCCTTTTCTTGCATTCTGTTCCCACGGATTGCAATTAAACTTTTTGTGCATTTTCTTATTTTAGAGGCACATCTAATTTCTGCCCTTACATTTTACACTGACGAAATGTCCTTACACTTGCACAACAGGTGTATTCCATGAGACATTAATTCAGCAACATTTAACAAGCCCTTTTCTGAACTCAGTGTTGCATACAGTAAAAGACTTAAGAAGAATTAACAATCTAAAATATTCTTTTAGAGAGAAAAACATACACTTTGTATTTCTTAGAAACAAGAGACAATTACAAAAAACATGAACATAAGTACTGCGCAGGCAGTTAAGAATGATAATATTCGAGTAGAATTTACTCAGGGAGCACGTGCAGTTAGCATTAATGTAAGGGTCTCCTAATTCTGAAAAACAGGTTTTCTAGCATCTTAAGAGTTTTACATTAGACGATAGTTTACCTTAGACTATTGTGCAGCTGGAAAGAGAATTGCAGAGGTGGACTCCAGGGATCTTGAAAATTCAAGTTTTTGGTTGGTAAGTATTCTAGGGACATAGTTGTATGTCTTAGCGTTTGCCTTTCAATAGCACGACCAAAACTAACCTAAAAACAGAATTGAGGAACCTCTGTGTGGTTTTGAGGACTGCAGAAGCAAAGGGGATTTTTTTTTTTTTTTTGGACACTGTTTTGCAAGATACTAAAAGAGACAGGAAGTTACGGGCATATTTATCGAGATAGTTCAAAAGTAACTTCAGGAGATCCGCCTATTTAAAAAGCACGGTATAAACCGCAATTCAGAATGTTTTTGTTCTTAAGAGATGGGATGGTAGAACTTTTAACCTAACAATGAATCCCAAGCGGAAATTTCCTACTACACGTGCATAATGGATGGATAGTTTCGTACCTTTCATCTTTAGACGAGACACCGGGAGGGAGTGTGTATGTTTTGAGTGTGGGACTGCAGATATGCTTTACAAGCCGGCTTTGCCGCGGTGAAGCGGTTAAGTGCACCGCACTGTAAAACCTCTTCCAGGCTGGGACAGCACCAACTTGGTAGCGGCCTCTTGGTAACCCATCCAGCCACGGGGAGACTGGATTTTAAGTGGCACCACGCTCAGGACGGACATGCACTTATTAGGAAAAAGTCCCCCATCTCTGTGGAGCGAAGCGTGGAGCCCGCCGCGAATCCCGCCTCTTCCTACGACGTACGGGCAGATGGCAGCCTTGCGCTGGAACCACTGACCCTCCCGCGGTGTCCCAGGCTCCAGTGCCGCCTCTGGCCGCGGCCTGCTCTTTTCTCCAAAGGACGCTGGCACCTGCCCGCCCAACGGTGGCGAAAGCGAACCGGAACCCAAACCCAAACCCAAGCCCAGGAGAGCAGCGGGCGTGCTGGGAGCCGGGAGCAGCGCTCCCGGCCCGCCTACTCCGGAAGTGGGCGGGATCGGGGCGGGACCTCCGTGGGGGCGTGGCCTCGGGCGGGGCCCCCGCGGTGTGTGCTGGCTGTGCGTCTGCTGCCCCGGGCGGGGCCTGTGACTTCGGCGTACGCCTCCTTCCGCAGCCTCATCCCTGTACCTCGCGCGGGCCGGCGGACCATGCTGTGGACGCCCGGGGCCCACCGGCTTTCCGCCGCTCGCCCGCTGCAGTTCAGCCGCCTCTGCCTCCCGCTCTTCCGGGTTGCGCCGGGTTTCAGGCCCGAGGAGCGGCGGCAGCACGAGGGCCAGGCTGTGTCTGGGGGACGCCGGCAGGACTGGCTGCAACCTTCAGGCCATGACACCGGCGTCAAGGTCTACAACAGTCTCACCCGAAGGAAAGACCCTTTAATAGTGGCCAATGCGGAAGCCGCCTCCTGGTAGCCTTTTAACACCTTGGCGTGGTTTGGGCAGGGTGGCGGAGCCGGGAAAGAAGCTGTAAATGTAACATTTTCGGGTTTTGTGGACTTTTTGGTGTTGAAAAGCAGGGTTGGATTCTTACAGGGCAAGCATTTTATAAAATACATTGGAGGACTCCATTTAAGACAGTTGTATGTGTTCACAATGCATTTACAAGTTTTAGTTGTGAATTTAGGAATTCAACTAGTAGAGCCCCAATTAGGCATTCCCAAAACGTGATCACTTAAAAAAAAAAAAGACATGATTGTATGATAATCATAACCAGGAATCTAGTGTTTTCGTGCCAGTACGTTTCACCTGATGGTTCTTAACTTTGTTCCCAGGTATAGCTGTGGACCAACTGTGTATGATCATGCACACCTTGGCCATGCTTGGTGAGTTTCCTGGATTTGAATTTTCACACTTCTAGGGACCATTTGATTTTGAAAGAATTGGCCTTTTGCAGGTGTCTTCATCTCTCAAGTGGCAATTTAAGGACACTGAATAATTACTGTGTTCCAGGCATTGTGGAAAGCACTTAATGCTAGTCTCATTTGGTTCTTGTACCAGTTGTAACCCATTTAAAAAATGAGGAAACTCAGGGAGGCAGTGTGGAGCAGTGAAAAATGACCTATTTTGGAAGCAGATGATTCTTGGTGGGTTGGGTGAGATGAGGCCTTTCTAGGTGTTCTGGAGTCTGCTCAGGAGTCATTTCCAGCCCCTACCATTTGTTAGCCATTCAACCTTAGGCAAGTCGCTTTATTGCTTTGAGTTCTGGTTTCTTCATCTTTGAAATGGGTATTATAATAGTATCCATCCTTCTGAATCTTCACAACAGTTTTATGAAATATAGCCTATAAAGTGAGACTTAACACTGTACCTGACATGTAACGTGTATAAGGGCTCAACAGTTACTGATGATGAGTAACTTCTCCGAGGTCACACATTTAGGAAATGGTGGATCTGGGATGGAGCCTAGGTTTATCTGACTACCAAGTGCTTGATGTCTTGACCTCTTAACCATGAGCTTGCTACATTTGTCAGGATTACCATCTTTCCTAATACTTTGTATGTATGCTTGTGCATTTTTTTCCTTGTTACTGTTTTAGACCTAGACTAAAAGTAAAAAGTTAAATTTGCTTATTTGGTACTTACTTATCACAGGCAAATCTGAAAGTTTTTGTGTGTGTGTTTTGTTGTAGCAAAGTAAATGGTCCAGGCGTCATTCTTCCCCTTCACTTTGGGCCAAGTTATTGTTAATTTTTAAAAGCATATTTTTAACCTCTTTATTTGAAGCGTAAAATACAGAAAAGAGTGCAAATCTTAAGTGTACAGCTGAATGAATTTTCAAAGCCCTTAGATCAAGAAACAGAAAGGTAGTACTCCGTAAGTCTCCTTCAGTTCCTCTTTCATCACTGTCTTTCCCCAAACCTCACTCGAGGATAACCATTATTGAATAAGTGGGTTTATGTGATTCGGTCTTGATGGTGAGATAGAGCGGGTTCATCAGGAAGAGTCAATTCAAGATGGCTCTAAGAGGCATAAATAACTAAGATTTTTGAAGAAGGGGCGGTGCCTCAGGAGGACACATGGCTCCACTGCTCTTAAGTAAAGTTGAAATTCTTAAGGCCATCTCTGATTTGAATGGTCTCTCATTCACCGTTCCAGGTTCATCTCTTACCATTTTCCTCCCCATTTGGCCACACCGGCCTTTATTTAATAAAGATATATGTGTAACAAACACACTGCATGCCAGGTATTATTCTACATGCTTGCCAAACACAACCAACTTAAGCCTCCTAATAACACCAGGTGGTATGTATCTTTATTACCCCCAAATTACAAATGGGGAAGCCATGGTGCTGGGGGCTTAAGGAACCCATCCAAGGTTCGACACCTGGTCAGTGAGAAATGAGGCACTGGGCTTCAACTCCCTGATCTTACCCACAGAGCTTTCCCAGAGAGATATTCAGGTGCTAGGACTCTTCCCCCTTGACCGTCTCGTCCTGTCAGCCCAGCTGACACCTATTCAGACTTAGTTGGACTGGGGTAACTTGAAGCTTCCTGTCCTTTATTCTCTCATATTATCGCCCAATCACCATCCTTTACACAGTTGTAGTTCTGTAACTACTTTGGTGGTTATTTATTTAATCATTTAATTTCATTAATACTATTTAATTACTTAAGCTACAAGAGGGCAAGGATCAACACACTACCTGTTACAGAAGGGCAGAACTTGAGGTAAAACTTGAAGGATGGGTAGGAGTCTGTTAAATAGAAAGAGAGACAAATCCTGACAAATGGCCTACAGAATTTTTCCAGGAAGAGACTAGGCAGAGGAGTGAAAATCCTGTTCAGAAGAAAACAAGGAGCCAGTTTGGTTGAAATAGGGGAGTATTGGAGGGGAAATGTAGGAGGGGTGGTTGGAGCCAGATTGGGGAGGGTGTGGCCTAAAGAGTTTGGGTTTTATCTCAGAGGGGGTAACATGGAAGATTCTTGAGTAAAAAGCCTTTAGTGTAGATGTCTTAGCAGTCATCTACATTAGCCTCAAGCAAAGGTCTAGAACAGTGAAGTGACCTGGCCAGTGGTCACATAGTTGGCCGTAGACCACAGGAGACTGAGGGTTCTGATGCTGAGTTCTTTAAGTTCTTGTCTCTGGCTGTCTTGTGCCTGCAGGTGTGTGTGTGTGTGGGTGTCCTGGTAGCACAGCTGCAGGCTCCCCGGGGGCTCAGGTCACCTAGGACCTTGCAGAGCCCCTGAAAACCAGAGCTGTGCTGTAACTCTCAACCTGAGCTCCTCTTGGCCAAGGAGGTGATTTTTCTCATTCTCACTAAGTCTTATTTCTTGTGACATCTTTACCAACTCAAGGCTAATGAAGGGCATAGTGATGATAATGTAATGGTGCTAATAGCTTCTGTTGGTTGGAATCAGTGCTTCCTGGGCAGTGAGTATTATCGTATTCAATCCATGGACTCATAGAATTTTGCCCGATTTATAGATCAGCAGACTGAGCCTTCAAGAGGTTATGTATCTTGTCAAGGAGTTTTGGAGATAGTTTTGTCACAAAGAATCAAGATTTGATCTCAGCTCTGTTGGTTGGGGGCGGGGGGAGCTGGGTGACTGTGGAATTTTAAAGTGGAATAATACTATGGTTAGGATTTTTTTCCAAGGGAAAATGATTTTCTGAACTCAAATTTAGAGAGGCCTTGTAGATGATAGAGCTGAGCATGAGATTAGCTGAGCTTGAATTTTAAGGTTGTTTTTATAAGAAACTAGATTTTTGAGATTTTTAATGGAATACAAACTCTCCCTTTTGGTTTTAAAAGTCTGAGTTAACCAATGTAATATATAAATAAGCTTGTATTTTAACTTTCCACAATAGTGTAAACATTTCTTAGGAATAATCTTATACAGCTTTAATAGGATTATACTTGTCTTGATTCATTATTATAATTATTTGCTTCTCTTTTGAAAATTAGAATTATTCTAGAACATGAATTAGAATGGTAAAAGCCTTTAGTGCTTTAACCACCAAATGAGAATACATTATGAGCAAATTTTTATGCAATTAAGTAGATATAAGCTCATTTAAATAAGAGCTCTAGAATAAAAATGCTATAATTTTATTATCCTGCACTTGAAGCAGCACCTTTCTCAGTTGCTTGTGAGGAACTGTGTGAACCAGAAGAAAAAGGCCAGTCAGAAAAAGGCTTTTCATTTATTTTTTTAGCACCATCTGACTGTCAATTATATTGCACAGTCGTCATTACTCAGCAGACTCTTAAAATATGGTGCACTTTAAAAAAATAGCACAATGATGACTTTCTGTTTTAAAGATATCCTAACCTTTTTTCTTTTTCAATTTCTTTCAGTTCATATGTTAGATTTGATATAGTTCGAAGGATCCTAACCAAGGTTTTTGGATGCAACATAGTGATGGTGATGGGAATTACGGATGTGGATGATAAAATAATCAAAAGAGCAAATGAGGTAAATGTGGAAGGTTTACATTTATTGATAACCTGATTGATTACTATTCTGACCCCTATACGACAGTTTTTCTTATTTGCATTTTATAAGTAGTTTTTGTATCTTATTCATACATAGCCCAGTGAGCACAATTTAATAAATGAAACAGTGACAGGCAATCAGAGTAATCTTCATTGTCTTAGTAAAGGAAATTAAAGTCTATTTAACTTTGGTCACTGAAGTATTTTAATAAATTGCCTCACTCTGTGGTGGTATCTTGGCTTGAATCTGTAATCGTTCCCTTTCCCCTTCAGCCTCTAAGATAAACAACTCACTTCCTCTTTACCGAGGGATCAGGCCCACTAATATGTGACATTGGATATAGTCATTTTTCTGCTAATGATGTCTTTCATCTCTGTGTTTTGTGGCAGCTTAAAAAGTGCTTTTGTATATATTACCATATGAGTCTCAGAGTGATCCTTTGTGCTAGGCGGAGCAGACCTTATTGTGCCTTTTTTAACATCTGTTTTATTTAGGATATTTTTAAATTTTGAAATAAATTTTAAGCCTATGGAAAAATTGCAAGGGCAGAACAAAGAACTCCTGAATCCCCTTTACCAGGATTTCCCAGTTATCACTTTACTGTGTTTGCACCATCATTTCTCTTTGTAGTCTTTTTCCAACATGACGCCCCATCCTCCCTAAATACTCTGCTGCATGCCCTTCTGAAATAAGAACATGCTTGTGTTGCCCCCATATACCCCTCCCAGTCAGAAAATCAGCATTAATGCAACCATCCAGTCCACAGGCCTAAT
>PVKY010009218.1:0-13465 GCA_004027775.1 Bradypus variegatus
GTGGGGGGCTATGGAGGGCTCCTGGGGTCCATCTCAGGGAGTGGGGGGCACTGTGGGCTCCCGGGTCCATCTCAGAGCGGGGGCCGCTGAGGGCCTTGTGGTGTGGTCCGTGACCACTTCCAGGCCACTTGGTGGACACTGTGTCTCCGTTTCCTGCATTGCTGACATCAGAATAGGAAGTCCGTGCAGGAGGAGGACAGCACTCACCTGGCCCGATACCTGTGCACAGATGACACAGCCACACCCACACGTGGCCACCCAGTGACCGAGCGTGACTGTGGCCGACTCTCGCCAATCTCTCACCTCGGGCTTGCATTTCGGCTTTTCCTCCGTGTCTCTCTGAGCGTTCACACCGCGGGAAGATTTCTTTTAAAATAAACAATGCACGAGCGGGCTGTGTCAGCAAAGCTGGACCTCGCCGAGTCCCTGCCCTTCCCCGTGAGGCGGCTGACCTCGGAGGACTCGATTGGCTGCGTCCTGACCGCCGGAGAGGGCGGGAGCTCCTTGCTGGGCAGCAGACAAGCCTTTGTGTCGTAAACGTGCTGTTCCCTGGAACGTCCGCCTCTTCCTTTCCTGGGTGTGGGGTTGGAGCTTTGAGGCCAGCAGAACGGAGTAGAGGCAAGGGCAGGTGGGCAGCTTGCCTGCCTCGCTTGGGGAACTGTGGGCTCTGGACCTCTCAGCCCAGGCAAGGGGGCTTCTGCTGAGGGGTCCGGCCCTCCTCCCACCCAGTCCCCACCCCCCTCAAACAAGGGGTCTGCGGTGCCAGTAAGATATATATGCCTGCCAGGAGCCCACACCACACACCTGGGGCCGGATCCCACATGGCCACATGGTCACAAGCCACCAAGGCAGAGACTCCTGAGGCCCGAGGGAGGGGGACAGGGTGGGGGGCGACTAGGGTGGGGGTGACCAGGGTGGGGGGCCAGGCTCTCACAGGCTCCGAGGTGCGCACGGAGTCCAGACTCCAAGGTGGTCCCTCGGTCAGCTGAAGCTGCACGGTCAAGGTGGAGAACCCGGCGAGCTTCGGGCAGCAGGGGTTCGCGTGCCCACACAACCCTTACCGTACGCTAGGTTAGGCTGGGCTGCGCTGGTTAGATTATGCTAACTTAGTTTCCACTGAATTATGTCATGTCACATTTTTTGTGATCTTAGTTTAGGTTAGGCTATAGTAGGACAGGGAAAGTTAGATCAGGTTAGGTTGGATTATGTTGATTAGATTATGTTCAGGTAGGTTGGGGGTTAGATTAGGTTAAGTTAGGTCAGGTTAGGTCAGGGTAAATTAGGTTAGATTAGGTTTGGTTAAATTAGGTTAGTTTAGGTTAGGTTAAGTTCAATTAGGTTGGATTAGATCATGTTATGTTATATTAGTTAAGTTAGTGAAGGTAAGTTAGGTGAGGTTCAGTTAGGTCAGGTCAGGGCCCCCTCGTGCCCCCCAGGTGGTGGTAGAAGGCTCCCCGTCTGCAGAATGCGAGAGCTGGGCCCTTGAGGATCGGTTTGACTCCCCCCACCCCCCCTTTGACAGAAGGAAAACGAGGTCCCTTTGGGGTTTGAGGGCGCTGTGGCTCGTAGACTCTGATGACAGAGGCCGCTTGGGGTGCGGCTCAGGAGGCAGGATGTCGCGAGTGGCTCCGGCCATGCTCGTTACTGAGTTGGACATTCAGCAAAGGAACCGGGATGTTGTGGGCTTGTGCCCTCAGGAAGTGGCCGGCCGGCTGTCCCTGCTGGGTGTGGTGGGAGGTGCTTTGGGGGCCCCGTCAGGTTGCCTCCCTGGGACAGGAGCTGGTCCAGGCCCTTCCTCAGAGGGAAGCAGAGCTGGCTGGACCCTGCACCGTGGCAGCTACCTTGGCTCCGCCTGAGGCCACCATCCCGGCTGCCCTGAGGGGACTGGCTGCCAATGCCCAGCTCTGGCAGCCCCCGCCTTGGCTCCCAAAGGCCTGTTCAGTGACTGTGCAGCTCGCTGTGCCTGGCAGGGAGGCTCACGGCCTTTAGGGGTCTCTTGGGGAGTTTGCATGACAGATACAGAGAGAATCAGGAGTGGCATCTAGGGCAGTGATGAGGTCACACAGAGAGAAAGCCACACGGAGCCATCATGAGCGGGCAGAAGCTGGGGACACCGAAGCGAGGAGCCCAGGAAGGGAGACGCAGAGCCTGGAGAGAAGCTGGGTCACGTCAGCAGGGCCCGGCTGAAGCTAGCGGCACGTCGCTGAGAAGGCCACTCAGTCCTGGCAAGACAGCCGGGGACAGGACACCTGGGTGCTGGCCCTGCTGGATGCTCGGAGCGTCTGTCTCAGCTGCTGGGCTGAAGCTGCTGTCCCCGAGGATTTCCTGCCCTTTGCTCCCCGGGGCCTAGAAGCACACACTACTGGCGGTGACTGGACTGGGCTGCTGCCTGCCAGGACCGGTTAAGGGTTTTCAGGGATTTCCTCCTCAACCCTCAGAGCAATTCTGTGAAGCAGGTGCTGTCACAGACCAGGTTTACCAATAGGGACACGGAGGAGGGAGACTTGAAGCTGCTTGCCCCGGCTGGCGGTCAGTGGGACAGCGTGTGGCACTCACAGGGCTGGGGAGATGGAGACCAGGCCCAGACGGAGACCATGGCCCTGTGCTCCCGTGGACTCTTGTTTATTGCTGTCCACATGTGCAGTGGGTTCCAGGAGGCACTTATGTCCCGTAGCCCTGAATGCTGACCCCCAGAGGGCCCGGCCACCACGGGGCAGCTTCCATCGCCGGGACCCCGTCCAGCCCCTTCCCTCGGGGCCTGGCTCTGACCAGTGGGCACCTGGCAGCTGCTCCTTGGCGTCCAGCGTCCCTCTCTGACCGCCAGGAAGAGGGATGCGTCTATCACAGCACGTCCTGCCCTGCATGCAGGGACCCTGTCCTCTGGCCGGGGCACCTCGGGAGCATGGCCTGCCCTTCTGTTTCCTCTCCAGCAGCTCACACGCTGTCTGGGGCGGAGCGGACGCTGGACCACGGTTCAGAGAATGAGGGCAGAGCCTTCTCCCCAGTGTCCGTTCACAGCCTGGCCTGGCCCACCTGGGAACTGGTGAGGACAGATGGACAAGGCCAGACCAACAGCTTTGGGTCAAGATACATGTCACCGCACCATGTGTGAATTCCAGATGAGAAGAGAAGCTCCCCTGCCCTCCAGAGCCTGAGCTCTGCCCTGGGGTGGGGTCCCCCTGCCCTCCGGAGCCTGAGCTCTGCCCTGGGGTGGGGTCCCCCTGCCCTCTGGAGCCTGAGCTCTGCCCTGGGGTGGGGTCCCCCCTCCCTGCTGAGGGGGCCATGGACTCTGTCCTGGGCCTCACCTAAATTGCACCTGTACTGGGTTCAGACAAGTGTCTTCTTTCCACCCAGGAGGACCTGCCAGTGATTAATGTTTTAAAAGTTCAAACCCTCTGTCCTCCCACAGGGAAGGGGCGCCCTCACCCTGCTGCACCCCACAGCGTAAGAAGAGGTAAGTGCGGGGAAACTGGGTGAACAAATATTCCCTGTGCACCTTGCAAGGGTTTTCCCGGCAGCTCAGACGAAATCTCTGCTGGTAAATTGTTGAATCTATTTGTTGCTCTTACTTTCTAATCCCCCCACTTCCTTCTCAGCTCCTTCTGTTCTTTCTTCTTCTTCTTTAAGTGCAGTGTTAAATATGCCCAAAAGCTCTTGGTTTAGATGCTCAGGAGGTAAAGCTTCCCTCCTGAGTGGGTGAGGTGGGCATTGCTGAGGACAGCGGGCTGCCGGCCGGCCCTCTCGAGGGATGTCTGGTTTTCAGCGCTTCCCAGCTCACCATTTCCCCGGCCAGCGGCCAGCGCTGTGTCTCGCTCCCGGCAGGGAACCCAGCTGCCGCCTCCTGCTTGTGGTTTTCTGAGAAGGTTCTCATCAAATGCCTTCCAGAAGCTGTCCCCTTGCCAGTCGTCTTAAGACCAGGTAAATTCCCCATCAACCAACTCTGCTCTGCTTGTGACACTATTAAAAATGTTCAAGTTCTGTGGAAATTACCGTGTCAACAAAATTGGAGGATCTGAGAGACCTTTTCCCACTGTTTTTGAGGCCTTCCAGTTCTGGCAGAAGAACTCCTGCCCGTTTTCTGAGGCGTGCCCTGCTCAAGGAGATGGGGGCTCGCCTTCTCTCCTCGTTCACCCTTTCTGGTGGCGCCCCAACGCCGCTGGCCTTCCAAACGCCATCTTCCTCACCCCCCCGCCCACGTCCCCCTCACCCCCATGCCCGACGCCTCTCTCCCCTGGATTAGACACCCCCGCAGGCGGTGGGTTTCCCCGGCGAGCCTGTACGTTTGCCTTAACCACTGTTTTACGCTACGTGCTGGGAATCGGTCTCTTCACCCTTGCTGGCAGCGCAGCTTCCCCGGGCACGGCTCGGATTTCCGAGGAAGTAAGGGCTGTTTCTGGGCAAAGGGAAATGGGCTCTTTCGTCAGGCTGGCCAGTGTGCCACCAGCTGTGGCCTCTCCGGCCCCGTAAAGAAGGCAGTTTACTCGGAGCTGCAGCTTCAGCCCCAGTGGCTTGGGTGCAGGAGGGACGAGGGCAGGAGGGCAGCTCTGAGTGGGTGCTTGGGTCGGGGGCAGCAGCCGGTCACGGAGCTGGGGGACACTGGTGGGCGAGCCCGAGGGACGCCCATGCATGCCACGGGCGTTGGAGGCTGGAGGAGAATCTTCTGTGCCTTCACCTGCAGCAGAGGCTTCGGAGCAAAGCCCGTCCAAGCAGCGGTGTTGGGTGTGCCCAGAAGAGCAGAATCCCTCCGAGCGAGTGGTGGGGGGCAGTGCAGTGGCCTCTCTGTCCCGTGCCCCTGATGCCAGGAGAGGCTGGGGTCCTAGTGGACCTCTGAGAGAGAGGCAGCGTTGTCTGCTGGGAAGCACGTGAAAGCAGCAGTGGAGCAGAGCACACGTCTTCCCCTCACAGGCTCAGGTCAGAGGAGGCAGAAAAACTTCACATCAGTTGAGAGACTGAAGGATGATAGTAGATGGGACTAGACTTTTATACCAAAAGGCAACACCGAGCATCAATTCCTGAAAGGGGCCAGGGAAGCTATGGGGTCCACCCAAGAAATCACCTGGAATAGAGAAGGAAAGACAAATGGAGACAAATGAAGGTCCACTCTTTCTCCTCTCATGGCCAGCTCGATAATTTGGTAAACATCTGGTAACATTTTACATCAGCTTTTTTCACCTCTGCTGGGAGGCCCACATGGCTATATCCCCTCAGTCCTACACTAGTGAAGGGAATCCGTTCCCTAGGGTGAGAGGGCGGCTGGTTCCGATGGCTCCGAGTCGCTGCTGGAAGCTTTTCCAGCAGGTGTGCAGGGGCTCTCGTGCGCGTCTCCAGCATCACTGTCCTTGGCCTCGGGTTTGCTGGACCCTTTTGTCGGCAGCACTGCCTATCGCTGGGGATTGTGGAGAAGCTCCTTGTCTCTCCTGAGCTCCCAGGAATTCAGGGGTCTGTTTATTTCAGCTGTTCCCTTGGATGCGGCTTAGAGAAAACGATGACAGGGGTGAGTTGAGAAAATTCTTGGGGTTTGATATTCCATGTCCTGCAATTATAAAGACTTGGGAGTCATGCTCTGGGGACTGGTTCTGAGACGACCTCCAGGCTCGCCTCAATAAATTAAGCCGCACACAGCTGGACCTTAGGGGTTTTGTGAAACCCCTGGGAGCGCTGCAAAGTGAAGGCCTTACGAGGGGTCCTTTGTGGACAGTGGGTGCTGTGAGACCCCAGCCAAGAGCCAGGCACTTTTTATCTCCAGAGCAGGTGGGTTGTCCCTCTCCAAATGCAGGAAGAAACAGGTAAGTGAAGGGGAATTGGTTTCCTTTTTCTTCTTGTATCCTTCCCTTCTGTCTGGGGAGTGGGAAGGGGTGGGAGACGCTGGCTCCCAACACCACCTTCTCTGACATGTTTCTCGAGAATCACACAAGACTTTCATCTCCATTTGATCTGACTCTTGTGTTTAAATATCTTCAAACTGAACTGCTTTTCCAGAAGAATGTCATGATAAACTTTGACCTTCAAAATTAAAATTGAGGCTTATTTGTAACAAACTATTTAAAAGTCATCGAACATTTTTACTCATTTCTGCTTCAGGAAAAGGGTCGTCTTTGCCAAAGGCTTAGAAATAGGTCTGTCCTTTCAGGGACCCTGATGGAGCTTGTCCTCTTGGAAACAGCAAATGCATGTGTCATAAATAAGATGTTCCTTTCAGGTTCTGAGTTTGACAGGCAAAAATGTAGTGTTCTGCAACCCAAACTGTCATAGGGTTATCACTCTCGATCCCCAGTTAAAGAACTCAGTAAAATCAAACACAATGAACTTGTCATCGTGAGAAATACAAAGCAGAGTCCTTAGGAAAAATATGATCACAGATTCACTGGCTCTGTTAAGGTCATAATTTTAAGATTAGCCTATACATTTATATTATTTACTGGCACAGAATCATAATAAACATTCTCATGTAAAAGCTTTATTAATTTTGAATGTTTCTTATTAAGCTTTTTCCATCGTTAAAATAATCATTTAATCCATTATTTAGCATGTACTGAAATAGAACTTTAAATTACTTGCCTTAGAAGAAAAAAATTATTCAATTATTTTTTTCTAAAATATTTTCTGTAATCAACAGCATAATTTACAACCTTTGCATTAAATATTCTCTCCATTTCTTCCCACCAACACATACTGCCAATACTTCTCTTTGGTATTTTCATTGTTACTGGAAAGAATTTTTTTTTTTTTTTAACAGATCCAAAGTTGACTTTTCAAGCATTACAAAGCAAGTTTAGCAGTTAGTAGCCAGGCAACCCAGGCCCGGCTTCCACGTCATTCCCACCAGACAGCGTGGGGAACCGAGGAGGAAGGAGGTCAGCAGGGCACGGACTGCACTTTGGTCCTGCTGCGTGGCCCAGAGCTGCCTGTCCAGTTGTGGGAAGGGATAAGCGCCACACTGGGGCCAGAAGGGGAAAGGTATTCACAGAAAGTGGTGATCAGTAGAATTTTCTACGTGTAAACCTAGCTTTTCCTATGCATTGCGATCTGACTGCTGACATTCTGTGTTGTCCTCCTTTGCGACTCCAGGGGCTGTTATCAGACACTTTGGTGGAGGGGTTGGGGGGCCAAGGCACCGAGGACCCTTTGGCAACCACTCGTCCCTCGAGGCTTAAATCAGACCCCCAGGTGAGACGCTAGCCTCTAGGGCTGTGCCTCCTAGCGCAGAGACAGGAGAGCCAGGAGGTGCCGGAGAACCGGCCGGGAAGGAGCAGCTCCAGCCCCCTCCCCCGACGCCCAGCAGGGCCCGGCTGCCTTCTGGGGTGATGCCCCAACACGGGCAGCCCTGCGGGGCCGGAGCCGCCAGGCCCAGGGTGTCCTCCTCAGCGAGTCGAGCACTCTGCTCCGCTGTCTCGGCTCAGCCTGGACACCCCCTTCCGTGCTGTGCGGAAGGCGAAGACACAAGTAACTGAGGGTTGAGCTGACACCATAGGAATTCTGGAAACCTCCACGTCTGAGATTTGAGAAGGGCTCTGATTTCTTAAGCTCTGATCTTCTCATAGTAACTTAGAGAAAGAGCCACAGCCAGTGGTTTGCCAGTAACTGCTTACCCTCAGGTTCTCTGAAATCAAATGTAGGCACATGTATGTACACAGGTTTATTACATATTTTACCAATATAAAGGATGTGGAGCTTACAGTTTACAAATAGTAATAATAACAAGATAATCTTACTGTAAATTCCATCCTGCCACCTGCTCCTCAATGAACTCTTGTCTGGAGCCAGCCCGTGGCCGCAATTGATGAACGAGGGTATGTAGGGCAGGAAGGTTGGTTCAGTTTCTGTTTATGCTAATCAGTAAGACCACAACGAAAGTGCAGCCATGAAGATATGTGTCAGAACCTCAGTAACTTGTCAGTGATGTGCGTGGCTTCATTGCTGAAATGGAAAGTAGCTGTCAAATACTGAGAGAAGATTTCCTCACTCTTTTGTGCTATTCACAATGTACTGTCCACAGATTTGAAATGACACGCTGCAGGTTTACTCTGCCTCATTTGCATTTTCTGCATCGCTTTCTCATGTCTAGAAGAGCAACAGAGCAAATCAGGCCCTGGTCTGTGGACAGTGAGGCTGGTCTGAAGCTGGGGTTGCAGAAGCCAGCTGCCCAGCATCCCCTGTCCCTCCAACGCCACCCAGCGTCCTCTGCCACTTCCCCCCTACACCGCCTGGCGTCCCTTGCCATTTCCACTTCCACCACCCAGACGCAGAGACACCAGCGACCCCCACCTTTGGTGGTGGTAAAAGGGAGTGAAATAATTAAGCTGTGATGGGCAGGGGGCTTATCTTTGTTTTTAATGTAGCATTTAATTGTAAGTTTGTGTAATTGAAGCTTTACGAGTGGCTCTGTTTAACAGGTGGTTCACAGAATTCCTGAAAGTCAATGCTCAGCTCTTGTGAGCCATGCAAGGGGGTGTCCGTGCCCCCCTGTCTGCAGCCCACTGCTTTAATCCATGTGGTGATGGGCGATGAGAAGCAAGAGGTCCGAGGGTCCGGCTGGTCAGTGTGGACCCTGACCCCTTGCCACGTGGGTAGGAGAGGGGACCGGCAGGGTGGTGGGGTGAACCCCTGAAAAGGCATCTTTAGCACAAATCAGCCCTTCTCGAGTGAGGCTTGGAAGGGAAGTTGCTGTGCTCGGTGGGGACCCCTGGAGTGGCTTTAGAATGCGTCCCCCTTCCCTTCCCCTTGGCCGTGTGAACTCCCGTCTATATGTGCATGGGGTGGGGTGGTGGGCAGAGAAAAGGGAGAGGTCTGGGGGGCCCGTCCTGCATCCTGGGCCTCTAAGACCCTAAGGCATTGCTGGGGCTTTGGGAGCATCCCTAGGAGGATTTTCCCTGTAAATTCAGAAGCTGAGAGTAAGCACAGAAATGGAGAGAAATGCAGCTTCAAAATTGTGATTATGCAGAAAGGAAGAGGGGAAAGTTAAAATCATCAACTCCAGCTGGGACTTTATTGCATATTTATAATATGCTAAGCACTTTATATGCATAATTTCACTTAAACTTTACAACCACCATATAAAAGAGGTAATATTTTCCCTGATTTTTATCTGATAGGAAACTGGATGACAGTTGCACAAAGTAATATAGACAGTAAAGAGCAGGCCTGGACCTTGTAGAAATCATGAACCTTTAAACCTTGAACCCACCTGGCTGTGTGGTCTTCTTTAGCAGCCACCCTACACGCCAAGAGGAGGGGATGGGTTTACTGGTAGAGGAGGGGGTGAGGGACGCTCTCGGGCCCTGGAAGACCACCCAGGAGGACAGAGTGAGGACCCCCCAGCCGCTTCCCCACTGTGGAAACGCGGGGTCAGACGCCCCCATCAGCGCCACCAGCAAAGCACGTCACGGCCAATGACAAGAGCAACCAAGCTTAGGTCTGAGATGCCGAGTGAAGCTGGACGAAATTGTTCTCTTAATTTGAGCTTCTGGAGCCAACAATTTGCCTTTTCAGAACACGTTTGAACCAAAACCCAGTCTCAGAAGAAGCAAGTGATGCTAACTGGAAGGCTGGAGGTGGGGACGCTTCAGAACACTGGTGGGAGAGGGGCGACGTCTCAGGGGCCTGGGCTGCCACACCATTAGCAAGAGTGCCTGGGGGGGGGGCGAACATGAGAGAGGGTGGGTGAGCTTGGGGGAGGGTGGGCGAGCCTGGGGGAGGGTGGGCGAGCCTGGGGGAGGGTGGGCGAGCCTGGGAGAGGACTGGCCAGGCAGCCCAGGACCCCACCTCCCTGCTCTCCATGTCTTCCTTGCTGAGGCCTGGCCATCGTGGGGCCGAGGAAAGCTGTCCTGGCTGTGCCTTTCCTGTGTCCTGACCCGCAGAATCTGTGAGTGTAATAAACGAAGGTTGCCTCATGCTACTAGATCAACAAAGGTTGGCTTCACAGCAAAGATAAATGGAACAGGTTCCAAGAAGCCTTTCCACCACCGCAACACGAAGCGCCTGCCGTATGCAGGACCTCAGTCACATCACTGCTCTGTGCCCGCGTGGGACAAGGTGGGAGCTCCCCCCCAGCCCTGGGAAGTGGCGGGTAGGAGGGCGAGTGCCCACGTCCCCTTCCAAGGCCACCAGCAACGGCCTCACGCTCCAAGTTGTGGCTGATGGAAGAAATACCAGCACGGCCGGTTATGGCTGCAATCCCGAGCAATGAGCCCAGAGGTCTGTCTCCGCTGGGGGGTGCACGGGTGTCCCCCTCTATCCGACTCTAGCTGCACTTGAGCGAGTGCCCTGGGGACAGCACAGTGAGTGCTCAGGCTGCCCCCCGTGTGCCCGATGGGCCAGGAGGCCCTGGGGAGGGCCACCAAGCCCAAACCCAATAGGGAGCCGCATGGCTTCCCTCCCTGGTACCAGCGAAGCCTAGTGGATGGTGACTGATTGGGCCCACGGCACCTTTGTGCCTGTTCATGGGACAATCAGACCCTGATGAACGTGTCAGAGCAGCTGTGGCCGAAAGGGTCCTGCGGGCGAGGGCTTCTCTCCCAATATCAGGTGCTGCGGCCGAGTGAGCTGTGCATTCAGCAAACTGCGTGCGGGGCGCTCAGTTTCGGCAATGGCATCAGGGTCAAATGCGTGGACTTCACATGCGGGCCCCCGTGGGTATTTTACTGCGTGGTTTCAGGGTGAAACTGCACTTTTTTGAGGCACTGACTCAGAGAGGAGGCACTGATTTGGGCTTTGTTCACATTAACTTTTGGGCTAACAGTCTGACTAGCTCAGTCCAACTATTGCTCATTTCTCCCAGTATTTGTCACTTATTTCCCAGGCATCACCCATCAGCATTATTGGACAGGGGAGCTGTGTTTGTGTAACATTGTTGTGGCAGAGGGAAGGCAGGCTATTAACAAACAAGAGAGCAAATGCCACACAATATGTAAATTAGACATTCCCATCGTCTGCAACCAAAAACATTCTCAGGAATTATGATGGCCTGAGCAGAGACTCGCATACAGTTACAGAGGTCAGAGAGGCTTGGGCAGTGCGGCAGTATAAAGAAAAAGAAATAGTGCATCTTCTGGGAAAACTGCCATAACTGGGTAAATATGTAAACATGGTGCAAATGGGTCTTGGATTTCCCCTATTTAGAGTCTGTCCTGATCCGGCAAAGGGGAAAGTCCGCCCACCACCCCTATGTGGGGTGACCCCACATCTGATGTGCCCCAGACGGCTTCAGTCCCTACCTGCGGCCTGACAGAATGGTTAACACAACCCCCTTCGCTCTCACAAGTGTGCTGGTTTGGATGACAAACGCTGTGGTCACGCTGCTCACAGGCCTGGGTGGGGGACACTCCCTACCACCCACCCATATCTGCATCCGTGCACACCCACGGTCACATGCACACGGGCACACACGGGCACACTCCCCCCCCCCACATGACACAATATGTACAATAAACACAGGCACAAATGCTCAAGCACGTACGTTTGTGACAGATCCCCTTGTTCACACAAGCACTGTCCACGCCAGCCGCAGCGTGAGATCCTGCGTGCAGTTTCTCCCATCACGCCCAAAACAGTCAGTTAAAGCTACTTGATTTTCAATACAAAACTAGACAACCTGCAGTTAAAGCTCAGTTTGTTTCTTTTGCATGGATTAAACACCTGTAAACATCTCCTGGGATTGGGTTTAAATTTTGCAAACCTATTACTTTTAAGTGTTAAAGGTTTAATTTTTTTTTATTCAGTTTTATTCAAACGCAACCACATAACATACAATCATCCATGGTATACAGTCAGCCGTTCACAGTATGATCATGTAGTTAGGTGTTCATCACCACAATCTATTTCTGAACATTTTCCCTACATCAGAAAGAATCAGAACAAGGATAAAAAATAAACATGAAAAAAGAACACCCAAACCATCCCCCCATCCCATCCCATTTGTCATTTAGTTTTTATCCCCGTCTTTCTACTCATCCCTCCATACACTAGATAAAGGGGGTGTGATCTACAAGGTTCTCACAATCATACTGTCACCCCTTGTAATCTACATTATTATATAATCATCTTCAGGAGTCCAGACTGCTGGGTTGGAGTTTGGTAGTTCAGGTATTAACTTCTAGCCATTGCAATACATTAAAACCTAAGAGGTGTTATCTGTATAGTGCATAAGAATGTCCACCAGAGTGACCTCTCGACTCCATTTGAGATCTCTCAGCCACCGACTCTATTTTGTCTCATTTTGCACCCCCCTTTGGTTCAAGAAGATACACTCAGTCCCATGATGCAGGGTCCAGATTCATCCCTGGGAGTCATATCCTGCATTGCCAGGGATGTTCTCACCCTGGGCGTCGGGTCCCACATGATGGGGAGCGCAGCGAGTTTACCTGTCAAGGTGGCTCAGTTGGAGAGAGAGAGGGCCACATCTGAGCAACAAAGAGGTACTCAGGGGGAGACTCTTAGGCACAACTACATGCAAGTTTAGCCTCTCCTCTGCAGCAACAAGCCACATAAGGGCAAGTCCCATGATCGAGGGCTCAGCACATCAAACCGCCAGTCCGAATGTTTGTGACAACATCACCACCAATCCAGGTGAGGAAGTCCAACACATCTGCACCTTCCCCCAGCTCCTCAGGGTTGGGTGGAGGGGAAGGCTGTAAATATGTATTTTATTATCTGCCCAAATTGCTTTGGAATGTGTCACTATTTCACTTTAGCCTATACTAAGCTACCTTATCTCACTTCCTATTCAAAATTCCATGTAATTGTGGTATTTAAACCAACTGACTATAGAGTTGTACTGCTTAGAAAATATATATCCTGTACCAAATAGACAACCCTTCCCCTGGTCTCACATGGAAGTCGAAGTTGTAAAACACAGTCAGTTTTGACCTTTACCCTTTGGCCCAGTTTGCGCTGGTCTTAACCAGACCTGCTTCATTCATGTCACTAATTGAAGTCTGGGCTCTTTTTCAGTTTTTCAGTTTTTTTTTTTCTTTTTTTAAACAGTGGCTGTATGCACTAATACTGACATTCATATCTGCCAAGCTCTAGCTCTGAATTTCAGGTGTCTCAGAGATACGCATTGTTCCAGAGGCCAATCAGGTTATACACTAAGGGACCAGCATCTCAGAGTTTAGAGGCAGGCATTACAATTCGGGAATAGAGCTAACTGCTGTAAGAGCTTACAATCTAGGGTCTATTACAATAATTATGTCCATGTTAGGCTATGTTCTCAGATTCAATTCTGAGTTTACACATTGTAGTTAGTCCATATCAGTGAGGCATTAAAGGGTTTGCCTTTATTTCTGGTGTACTTCACTCAAATACTGTGTACAGGATCCATTCACCTCGTTGTGTGTCTCACAGCTTCAATCCTTCTCATAGTTGCTCAATGTTCCACTGTATGTGTACACCACAGTACACCATTCCGTTCTTCAGTCAGTGTACCCTTAGGTCACCTCCACCCTTTGCAAATCATGATTGCTGCCTC
>PVKY010009219.1:0-13467 GCA_004027775.1 Bradypus variegatus
AGTTTCTTCCATAATGAACCATATGGACAGAAAGTGTCACAGGAGATCAAAGAATGAGGAATCAGTACGGCAGAGGCAGGGGTCACCCTGTAATTCTCTGAGAGCACTTCTTACCCTGGGCCTCAGTGAGTTGATTTTGTATGTGCCTATCTGTGCAGCTCCCCAGGCCCTGCCTTGCACGTTGCCAATATTGTTGGGATTGCTTTGAATTGAAATGGGACTGTTTGGGGGGCAGAAATGAGTTTCCTTGTGAGTATGGGGAGGAGGCAGTGGGAGCTGGAAGGAGGGAACCAAAGGGCTCTCTCTGCCTGGTCCCTGGGAATTCAGACCCTGCCTAGAGCATGGGGCTCTCCTCCTGGGGGCCCAGACCCTGGTGAGATGGTGTAGGAGCCAAAGGACACGAATAACAATGACACCAGTCTCCACACCGCCACTGGTGGGCGGCCAGCGAGGGGCTTTTCTGGTGGGGGGCTGTGGAGGTGACCGGATGGCACTTCTGAGTCATTTGCAGACTTGTGGCTATTCTCCAAGGTTCCCACTTAAGACAAGGAACATCGTTCCTCCCTCATCTGCCAAACACTTGCCAAGCACGGAGTTTAGCAAAGAGCCACAAAAGGAGGTGGCGTGGTCCTTTCCCAGCTGAAAAGACCAGGAAAAAGTATCGGAAAGTGAGAACAAATTAGGGGTAAACAATGAAACGAGCTTTGGCTGGTCGTAGCAGAAATGGCTTGTCCTCCAGAGCAGAGCTCATCCCTCCCAGACTGTCCTGCGGGTGCCATTTCTTTAAACATAATGGGACTCATTTGGGGATTTGCCTTTTGAGCCTCAGCACATTCTTTTGGTTAGTCTCAGGGGGCCTTTGTAGAATAGGATTTTTGGAAGTAATCATAAGTCATCTGTAGCCAATGCAGGCCATTCTATTCAGTTCATCTCAAGTCAATAAATATTTGAGTGCCTAGGGTGGGCTAGGTTGGGCTAGGTACTGGGAATTAGATGAACCCTGACTCTTCCTGGTTGGAGCTGACAGTTTGGTGGGAAAGATTGACACTGAGCATAAGGACAAGCAGTGACACGTGTAGTGAGGGAGTGTTCCAGAAGGGCGGGTGTGGTGGGAACACGGAACAAGGGTGTGGCGTTAGGGAAGGAGGTGGTGTTCTGGGCTGACAGAATAGCATAAAGGATAACAATCCCAGCCATTATTTATTGAGCACTAATTATGTGCCAGGCACAATTCTAAGTAATTTAAATTTATATAGAGGATTTCATTTGATCCCCACAATAAACTTATGGGAAGATGCTATTATTTTCCCCAAATTATAGACGGAAAATAGAGGCACAGAGAGCATGAATAACTTTCCTGATCAGTAAGTGGCAGACCTAGCATTGGAGCTCAGGCATTCTGGTGCCAGGGCCTTCTTTTAACTGCTGTGCTAGACAGCTTCCATGCACTCAAAGCAAAGAGTGTCATTTGGGTGAGAAAAGGAGAGCTCCTCTCAAGGACCCAGGGCAGGAAAGCTGTGAAGTATAAACTGGTACGATCTTCTTGAAAAAGGATGTGGTAACATGCAACAGGGCCTACTGTTCACACTGTTCAATCCAGAATTTCTACCTCCAGAAATGCATCTAAAGAGAATGATCAGAAATGTGCAGATTTGGGAAATGACCCAAATATCCTCCAGTAGGGATTGGTTAAATAATAGTACATTTATGCAGCAAACAAGTGTGCAGCCTTTACAAAGTACAAAGTCTCTCATATTCTACTTGCATAATATTATGATATTAAATATTTTATTTCAACTGAATTTGACCGATTATTTTCTAGTTGTATGCTCTCCGCTCCACGTCAGTCTATGGGATGATCTCTTTTACCACAGTTAATTAAGTCAACCCATTGTTTTTTGTTACATTTAGATAGAACATGTCCTCCATGCTGTGAGCCCATAGTACAATTATAATTAAGTCCTTGGCTTTTAGTTCTACGTCTCTCCTTAAGATGGTGGTTCTCAAAGTGTGGTTTCCAGACCAGAAGCATCGGCTTTGCCCAGGAACTTCTTAGAAATGCAAACGCTCACATCTCCCTCACCCCTGCCAGGCTCACTAAGTAAAAACATTGGGTGAGGATCATTGTAATCATCTGTATTCTTACAGATGCACACTAAAGTTGGAAAACCATTGATCTGGAATATAAGCTTCATGAGGGCAGACACCATGTCTAATGTCAACACTGAATCCCCGGCACCTAGGAACAACACTTGTATTTGTTAGAAGCTCAGTCAACAGTCATTGAAGAAGTGAATGAATCAATGGATAGTTTTGACAATATATTTGAGAGAGAATAATTTGCTTACAAGTAACAAAGAAAAAAAGCAAGAAAGATAACAAATATAATGGAAGACGGCATCAGAAACCAAGATGATCTTAAAGGGTGGATGGTTTAGTAGGTCTGGTGAGAATAAATTTAACATGGATAAACATAGATTCTTAGATTTGGATAAGAGAAAGAAAGGCACCTGTACCAATAGAGGCCAGGAAGATATGATTTGGATGCAATATGTAAAAAAAGGAATGGGACTTTAATTTAAAATGAATTTAATATAGTCAAAAGTGAGTACAGTTGAAAAATGCTAATAAATCCCAAGTTGCATTATGGAAAGTATGATTTTCTATCTTTAGCAAGGAAGGTCAGAGCTCTCTTTATTGAATTCATTTCTGAGAGGGAGAAAAACACTTAAAGCATTAAAAGAGGAATAGCTGGGATTCATCCATGTGTTTAAAAGTAAATAAAAACACAAGTGCTGGTAACTGGGGCTAGGGGCTCAGAATGCAAAGATGAGTGAGACCTCACCACCGATCAAAGCAAAATAGCAATCCCGTTTTTTCCTCTTGGTTTGGGTCGCAGGAGTTCTTTGAGGAAGCATGAGATGGGCCTTCTGTCTGGACACCAGCGGCTGCAGCAAGGCCCCCGGGTGGTTCTGGGGGAGGCCGTGGGACCAGGCAGGGGCGAGGCCTACCAAGGGGGGTGAGACTTGACTCCAAATAAACCTGAGCCTGGGGAGGGGCGGGGGCCGCGGCCGGAGGAGCACGGAGCAGCCTGGGCCCTGGCACGGGCTCCACACTCTGGGTTTAAAGAGCTTTAAAAGCTTATTAAAAAGTTTCCTTAGACATCAAATGGCTCTTAAAAAATCAATATTTTGATGATTTAAGTGCAAGAGAATCAGAAACATATGGATCAAATTGCCCTCAAATTAAACACACTTTACAAGAATGTGTTGGTCTTTAGCAATCCCCAAATATTTGAAAAAGAGAGCGAGACCTTTCCCCCATCTCCAGACAGACCTGGGTCAACTTTCCAGAGAGGAGGGAGGTGGGAGTGGGGCAGGCTCAGAGAGAGAAGCCTGGGAATTCCTCTAGCTGGAGCCTCCCACGAGGGTTGGCCAGCCAGGACCAGCTCGTGTGTGTGTGCATGTGTTGTGTGTGTGTGCATATGAGCAGACGTGTGTGCACATTTGCCCCTGTAGACCACCCTGAGCCCACTCCCACGGCCAGCCTCCCTGCTTCATGTCCTGCTCGTGCATTTGTGTGTCACTGCTGGACTCGCCCGAGGTCTGAGGGACAAGAGCCTTTGCGAAGCTTTCACTCCGTGTTTCTGGGGCCTGCCCTCTCTCCCTGAGCAGTCTGGGTGCTACTCCACTGGAGATGGTGCTGCCCGTCTCGGCAAGGTCCCAGCTGGGAAGGACGCAGGGGCACTGGCCCAGTGGTGATCCCTCGTTTCTCACCTGGGGGCTCATTCTGAGAGTGAAATCTTCAGGTGAGGCCCAGAGCTCACTGGTAACCCCAGGGCTGCTAGGGGCCCGGTTGTCCCCCACAGAACGCTGGGGCTCCAAGAGCAGAGTTTGAAAATCCTGGTTCTCGCTCCAAATCCTCATTTTACTGAGTAGGAAACAGAGGCCAAAGTAGGAAGGCCCAAGATGCACCAAAAGGGGCAGAGGGAAAGCCACCAAGCAACTCGGTTCAGCTTCTCTCAGTCCACACCGGGGACTGTTGACTCCCCTACCCCTTCTGCCTCAGCTCAAAGTCCTAATGGGGTGGTGGGTGGCAGAGCCTATGGGACCTTGGTATCTTATCTGTCTGGTGGTGTCGGAGAGGTGGGGTACTGCACTGAGTTGAAGAGAACTCTGACCATGAGGCCTCTCCTAGGCTCTCTTCTACCTCTGGGAGAAGGAGGTGCAGGCATTTGGGTTGGGGTGGGGGCTCCAGCTTTTGAACTCTGCTTCTTGAAGAAGAAGGAGGCAGGCCATGCCCAGAGGATAGAGGGGCTGAGGACAGAGCGGCTCCGGAGGAAACAGGATGGTGGTGGTGGTGGGGGGCAACTGCTTCCCACCTCCAGCCCCTCCAGCCTCTCTGGTTTGGGCCCTTTCAGGTCCCCCATCCCTGTGGGCCAAGGGGGGTCCTGGATGAGCTGTAGACAGGGAAGGGCTGAGAATTTAGTGTCCTGGAAGGGAGGATTGTGCCTCAGCAGGCCCCTGGGGCACCCCACCTTCCTAACTGGACCCATACCTGGGCTGGGATTTGGCCCTTCCCATGGGATCCCCTGAGTCTCTTGTGTCTCACCAAATAACGTGCGGGGCCCCAGACCTTGTGACAGCTGAGAAGGACAAGGGGCTTGCTCTCTCTTCCAGGCCCCAAAATAGTTTGGGAAGCACTGCCTTCCTTCTGGGGGCCTCACCCACTCAGCCCATTAGTGCCGGCCCTGCCCTGTGTGCCTCCTCCCTCTCTCCACACCCACTGGTGCAGCAGTGGAGGCTTATTAATTATTGCAATGATTTCCACCTCGATGGGCAGGTCTCACTGGCCAGAATCGAGGCTTGGGTCACTTGCCCACAGCCTGTACACACATGGGCGACCGTTCAGCCTGAGCTCATGGGACACGGGGAGGCAGAAGGAGAATCAGAAACACAGATGCCACAGAAACAGAATGGAGGGACAGAGGGCAGGGGGTGTGCAGGGGGTCCCGAAGAGGCTGGGGCTGCTGCTGGCACTGGAGGCCGAATGAGCACAGGCCTGTGGGACGGAGAGGACCACTGGCAGCCAGCTGCTCTTTAGGAGAGCTGGAGACACAGGAGAAAATGGGCTGTGTCTGCTGGTCTCACAGGTTCTTCACAGCCCTCTCCTCTGGGCCTTCCTTGGGGAGGATAGAGATGGGTCTCAGGGCTGGGCTGGTGGGGAAGCACCAGGGCCTGGGGAGGAGGGCTTGGGAAGCAAGGGGGCTCCCACGGGCTTTACCTGACAGCTGAGCTGACCAGAAACCTGGGATTCATCCTTGACAATGTCCTTGTCGGTTCATCACAAGCCTCTCCCACTCCCTCCTAAGTGTCTCTCATATCTGAGTTCCCACCTCCATCCCTGAGGGATGCATAGCCTTCTAACTTGTCCTGTCTCACATCACACCGGCCCCTTTCTCCACGTTTCTTAAAGAGCAAACTTGCCAGAATGCAAAGCAGCTCATGTCTTTTGCCTCTTAAAAGCCCTGACAGGCTCCCCCCTGCCAACTAGATGACCCACCCTGGCTTCGTGGGCTGGGGGGCTTGCCCTCCGTGACTGGGCCCCAGCCCTCCTCCAGCTCCGTCTTTGGACCCTCCCCTGCCTGGACCATCTGATCCCAGGCCCTCTCGGCTCTCTCCTACCTCTGTGCCTTTGCACATGCTGTTCCCTGTGTTGGCACACCCCCCCCACCTCCAGCCCCAGTCTCAGCCCAGGCCTGACTCCCTTGTGACGTTGTCTCTGACACCCCCAGCAGAGCCGGGGCTCCCAGAGCCCCTCCCTCTGTGCTGGGACTTAGACCAGAACACCAGCATTGCTTCTTGGACTGTGTCTCCTTAAAGTCTGGGCACCCTCCGAGGGCAGCCACCACGTCTGAGAACCCCGTGCGGCATGTGGTAAAATGTCCGTGAAATGGGTGAGTGAAGGAATGTGTCCAAAGGGAGCATGGCAGCCCCCCACTCTGCCCTCCTGTGGGCGGGGCTGCTCCCCTCCGGAGGCCCCATCAGGTACCAGCCTCGGGCACATCTGTGCACCCAGCGTCTGGTCCTTGCACTATCAGCAGGCAGCCCGGCTGGTGCCGCCGATTTTTGTTTTAAGTTGAGGCTGTTTGGGGTACAGCTTGGGGCTCTGAGTGCGCTACTCGCCTCTGTCGTGGAGGGAGTTTGATGGGGGTGGGGGAAGCAAACACAAATCCATGTGGGGCCTCGACATCGAGGGACAGGGCTGAAGACCTAGGTCCACCGACCTGGGTGAGTAGCCATTCATTTACTTTTGCACACCACGCGAATTTATCGAGCACCTGCTCTGTGCCTGGCACTATCCCAGAAGCTGGGATACACGGTAAACAAAACAGACTCAAGCCCTTCCCTTCCCTGGTATGGGAGACAGGCATCACATAAGCACACAAAATCAGCCTGTACCCAGAAGGAATAGAACAGAGAAGCCATGAGGGCAGGCAGCTCTGACAGGAGGTCAAGCCATTGTCCTTGGATGGATGGGCAATGTTTCGGCTGAGAACTAGAAGGGGGTGGGGGAGGGAATTCTAGAGAGAGGGCAGCTTTGCCAAGGCCTGAGCAAGGCCCTCAAACCCTCCAAGCCTCAGTTTCGCCATTTGCGGTAGGTGGACCATAATATTTCCCCTGCCTACTCATGGGGAGCTGGTGTCACAGAGGTGCTTCCCTGAACCTCGCAGGTCAACCACTCCTCAGTGTGAACGCGATACCGTCAAGCCTATCCAGGAAGCCCATCTTCACAGGTCGAGAGTGCTGGGGCCTGGGACACAGCTGGGCAGCCAACACCCCCAAGGGGCAAATGGGAAGACTGTGTCTTCCTGACAGCGACTCCCTCCAGGATCGCCCCAGGCCTGGCACAGGGCCTGGATCCAGCAGGCGCTCCACATAGGCTCGGGGAGTAAGGGACAAAGGGTTTTCATGACCTCGCAGCGGAATTCTGGCTTTCAGGCCATGACAGCCCTCTCGGGTCCTTTCTCCCTTCCCCGGTCCCCTTTCTTTCCTCAGTTCTTCTTTCCAGTCTTCCCTTGCTTTTCTTGCAGCATTTTAGTGGTATTAATTTCTCACTTTCCCAGAGGACATTTAGCCAGGCCAGAGGGATTGTGTGTGCGCACGCCTGTGTGCATGTGTGCGTGTGAGCACAGGCCCCGAGTGGGCTGGAGACAAAGGCCTCAGAGTGAGATTCAGGGCGCAGCTGAACTGCGCCGAACTTTCTTTTTTGTTTTCAAGGAAATACATAATCCAAGAACCACCCACGGCCCTGGCAGCCGAGCTAAGCAGGGCTGGAATGTGCTGCCTTTCCCGTTAGTAATTGTTTTTTTCTGGGTAGCCTGTAACCCTTCCCCTGCCGTTCCCTGCTGCTCGGGAACACCTAGACTGCCCTCCTCAGAGCTCCCCCATACTCTGCCTCCCTGCTACACCCATGCATGGCCTGGGCGGCTCCTGGACCTGACCTTGGCATCCACATCTGCCGGCCCAGCTGCTCCTTTGCCCTCACTAGAAGGGGTGGGGGCCGCCAAGGACTCCAGCACCCTGAGGGCAGCGTGGCCCTTCGTGAGGTACCCGACTGTGGCTTTGCTGTGGTTGTGAACATGTGTCAGCATGAATGGTGTGGCAATGTGAGTTTGTGCTTGTGTCTCCAAGGGCCCATTTGCGGCCTCCAAGTGTGTGCTTATGTGTGACTTCATGAAAACGGGGACACATCTGTGAGAGCCAGTCAGTGTGGCTGTTCTTGCAAACGCGTGTGTAAGTTGGCTAGGGGTGAGTGTGTGTGTCTTGGGGAGGGAGAAGAGGCACCTCCCAGGCTGACTTACCAGTTCTCCCGGTGCCCACCCCAGCCACATGCCCAAGCCTCTGCTCCGGGGAGGAGGCAGCACCCCCTACTCCCATGTTTCCTTCACCGGCCACCCACCCCCTAACAGGACCCCTGTCTGAGTGGGGATTAAAGAGATTGGGGATTGAGGCTGTTTCCTGACCCCTCCCAGCCAGGTCCTGGGAGAAGGCCCTGCAGCCCCCTGGCTTTCACATCCTGAGGTGGCTGTAGCTCAGGGCCAGGCTGCTCAGACAGAGGCGGAAGCTGCCACCTCCACAACTGCGGAGGAAGACACCACCACCCTCTCCCTGGCGCTGACAGTAGCAACTCGTCCTCACAGAAGCCTGTTCTTAGAGCAGGCGCTGCCCCTCCAGACGGGGCCTGGGGTCCTGGGCAGACTCAGTCCCCAGCCTCCCAGGGAGGTCTGCACCCTCCAAAAGTGGGGTTCAGGGTCACTGATGGGCTAGGAAGTCAGAAGGTGGGGAGAGCCAGGGCCCACCCTGCCAGTCTCCTCCAACAAAGTCCAAAGTCTCCGGGTCACAGGCCCCGGGGCAGAGGCCTGTGCCCCGAGCAGCTGGCAGGGGAGGCTGTGCCAGGGCCGGGGCCAGTGTGGCTGCTGCGCATTTGGTGTGAATTAAGGGCCTTTTCCAGCCAGGGGAGGAATGCTGCAGAGCGGGGTTTGGGAGCGGGCCTGGCAGGGCAAACACTGCCCTAATTGAGGCTCTTCTAGACTTTTAATTATAAGCAGTGTTTTCCCAAGCTTCCTAAATTGACTGTGGAGACCTGCTGGTGTGCGTGCCCATGCCAGGGACAGGGAAAACAATGTTGTTGAAGCTTTTTCAGCAAGGTTCATTCAATGGATGTTTTGAAGCAGAAGGACTATCCAAGGTGGAGGTCAGAGCCATCAGAGGGAACGAAGTTCATAGGTGTTATCAGACACTCAGATAAAACACCCTGTGCTCAGACACACATCCAACACAGGCACATGTAGGGGAAGACACATGTACGGACAGACACAGTTGCAGCCGTGGATGTGAAAACACCAGGCTGGAAATGCAGCCCAAGCACCTGGATCACTTTAGAAAGGAAAGCATTGTTCCTCGCTCCAGGTGTGCCCCACCTTCCCCTCTTCCCGCCAGCCCCTACTCCTCCCAGGTGGCCCGGCCCGGCTGGCTTCCGAAGCCCCTGCCCCTTGACAAGTCCAACTGACAGGGCCTAGCATGGACTCAACTCCCAGTGTGTGGGCCTCATGCCAAGGGACCCAAAACCAGAGGAGCCTGTGCCCTGAGTTTGCTCCAGTCACCTGGGACAGTGTCTGGGAAGGAAGGCCTTGCACCTGTGGCATCCGTTTACAGAAGAAAGGACTCAAGTTTCAGCACCCCAGCGGGGACCTTGGGTTGCCTTTCAAGAGAAGCACCCCTAGAACGTAGGTTTCTAAGGAGCAGCCCGTATAGGCTACAGGGGCAGAAAACTGAGCGATCTCTGGGAAACAGGGTGCCCCGTGAGGAAGCTTCCCTGAGCACCTATCACCTGGATTCCAGGACTCCCCAACAGCAATAAAATCTCGAGCCCCACGGCTGGGGCCTGGGGTCTGTGCTTTATATTACTGCTCACCCCTGTGCCTTGGAACCTAAGTGCTCAGCCTGTGTTGGCTGAATCTGTGAAGGGTTCGTTCTGGGCTCTGGGGCTGCTGACAGCTGGAAGGATTGAGCTAATTCCACCAACACGAGTGATCTGGGGGATCCCAGAGGGGCCCTCTATACCCTCTGGAAACCCTGTCATTGGCACTCCACACCTGTGGGGCTGGACCCCCAGGCAGCCTCCAGAATCCCCTCCCTGAGTCCACAATGAGCCCGGGAAGGGTCCCCAAGAGGCCAGAGACAGCTCTGCCTGCTCCATCTTGCCAAGGGCCTGCTGGGGCCTGGGCTTTGCCGAGAGGCCAGGAGCAGAGGGGGGCCACGGCCCAGGCCCAGCCCCGCCAGCAGGGCCCAGGCAGAGCAGCCGTGGTGGCCGTTACCAGCCGTTGCTCTTGTCCCTTATCTGGGGCTCCTGGCTCTTACACCACGTCCCCAACGGCCCCTGGAGTCAGGGCCCCTGCTGCTCCCTCCCCAAACAGACCGTTACTTGGTTTCCGTTGTTTGTGGAAGGGGTGGGGGGCTGTCTGCTTAATTAATCATTTCAGGCCACCCTGGGAAACTCATTAAGCCACTTCTGCAGGGTTGGGGGCAGAAATATTGCTCTCAGAGTTGGAACTTTCTGGTCTGCCACATCAGGGCCCGCTTTCCCTCCACACACGTGCACACATCTGCATGAGAGTATGACTGTGTGTGTGTGTGAGAGGGAGAGAGAGAGAAAGAAAGAGAGAGAAAGAAAGCGCATTCCCTCATCCCTGGGATTGTGTGTGTGTTTGTGTTTCCTTGATTCTGCAAGGAACTTCCCCTGATTCTTCTTAATTGCCAGCCTAGAAGCAATTCAAGATGCTTAGAGCAAAGGTCAAACTCCACCTGTTTTCCCTGCACTTCATTTTCTGGCAGTTCCCACAATAGTATAGATAAGTAAAAGATTAAGGCAATCTTTTCTAATTAAAGTAATTAAAAAACAGCCGGTGATTGCACCTTTCATCTGAAAGGGAAAATATTTACTCATCCAAACTGCAGGCCTTTAAAAGCATCCAGGAGGCCTATTCTGACAGAGCTTCCTTTCCTCCCCCAGCCCACGGCTCCCTCCTCCCAGACACACACACACACACACACACACACACACACGCATGCACGCGCGCACACACAGGCTGGTTTATTTAGCAAGAGGTGGCTTGATGAGGGCACCTCAAAAGCCAGACTGGGGAGGGTGGGAGCTTGGGGTAGGCTTTGAGCAAATGGACGCTTCAGCCCCATCTCTGCCAGACCCTGGTAAGAGGGTTTCTTGGGCCGTTGGGATATTGATTTGGCCCATCGATGTTGCACCTTCTTCATTCCCCAGTGGCAACCACCCGAGAGTCCCCTGCTGCCCTCTGATGACTCTTCCCTCTGAACTGGCTGGGATGGGGAGCTTGAAAAGGAAAGCTGTCCACCGATCTTCCCACGTTGCCATCCTTTTATCCAACAAGCATGTATTAAGTTGCTCCTGTGCATAGACCCATGTGCTTGACCTAGAAATACCTGATCACTGCTAAAGGGGCTGCAGGAGGCGTGTGTGGCATGGTCCCTGCCCTCAAGGAGAGTCATTTCTGACAACCTGTGGAGCAAACTGCCTTCGGCTCCCCCAGGAGAAATCAAACTGTGAATGCAGCCAGCAGTGTTTCACGTTGAGTGCTTAAGGCAATACAGATTGCCCAGTTTCCTGGAGAATGGGGTTGGAGCTCACAGATGGCCATGTTTCCTAAATTGTGGTGCTGCTCCTCCAGTGCCATGTGACAGTGAGGACAGAATTGTCCAGGCACTGCAGGGACAGGACACTGGGGAGAGGGTCCATTGGGGAGTGGGAGCGGCAGAGGTGTCAGTGCCCAGTCCCATGGTCTGGGGGTGACCTCATCTCTGCCCCACCCTGTCCCCACCACCAGGCTATGGGACAGGCTCTGGAGTCCATGCAGCTGGGGCTTGGAGCAGACTGGATGGGCTAATCCCACTTAGAGGCTGTTCCCAAAATCCTCAGAATATAAAATGAAGGAACATTCTGGGAACCAGCTCCAGGAACAGCCGGACCCAGCTGTCCCCAGAGAAGGGCCTGGTTCCCTCTGCCTGCCCCAGGCCAGGCCTGAAAGTGTCCTTAGCATGACCCATAGGCTTCAGCTGTTCTCCTTGCAGGGGCAAGGCCTGAAAGAGCCAGCACGGGCAAATCCTTTTATGCCATGGAGCCTGCTGTCCAGGGTGGGCTGGGTGGCAAGAGGGATGGGGCATGTGTGCGTGTGTCTGTGTACACACATGGGTGTGAGTGAATGTGTGTGCCATGCAGCTGGCCTGTTTGTGGATGGGCTTTCCTAGGACCAGAACAGCCTTGTCAGAGGTTGGGGCAAGCATCTGGCATTTTCCCCATCCTGTAGTCTCAGCCTGCCAGTGGCACCATCTTTGGGCTCTGTGCTATAGCAAAGCCACCTCTCTCCTGGCCTTGCCTCTCTGGTCACCACCTCCAGAGTGACAGTCCTCACTGTCACTTCCCAACCTGGCTGCCCCGCAATGACTTCCCACCCAGTAGAAACAGATTCACTCATGCCCCCGAAGCAAAGGGTTCCTGTGGCCCACCTCACATCTCAGAGAGCTTGATTTGTCCTCTGACCACAATTACTTTTCCTGCTGTTTCCAGCAGCTCCCATATGCTAGGGGAGCCTGCTGAGAAGCTATGGAAGCCATGGATTTGCTCCCTGGAAAGTGCACACCCGAGCATGCACAGGTACCCCACCCCACCCCCACCCCATGCACACACTGAGTGCAATAACTGCAGGGTCCCTGGGAGCCCTGAAGCCCATAACTGCAGCCAAAGTTGGGAGCATTTTTCCCACAGGCCCAACGTGCTGGCCGAGCCACGCCCACCCTGTCTTCCCTCCAAGCTTAATCCAGCCTCCTTCTCCCCAAGGGGCCTCCCAGTTCCAGGCCCCTGGGCCCCAATCCCTGCCTGAAGCCTGCAGGACCCCCAGCACAGCCCAACGCTCCCTGTGCAGCCTCAGTTGGACGCAGTGAATCTGTCTGACCCAACCCATGCATTTGGTGATTAATTTGCTCATTGGAAACAGTCCCCAAGGGACTGGAATCCTCATTGCAAAAATAAATTTTCCCTCTGGACCTAGCTTTTCTAACCTTGCTGTCTCTGCATGCTGACTTTTCTTCCCCCCCTCCCTTTCTTTCTAGTATCTCTTCATTTTTGTCTCTTCCTTTCCTCCCACTGATATCCAAACAAACCTCAGGTAAACAGGCTCTTGGCCTCTGGAGGGACCCAGGCTGGGTCTTAAAGAGACAGAAGCTTGCTTCTTGCCAGCTGGACTTGCATTTCTGCCCTCACTCTGGAGAGATGGGCCAGGCAGCTGTTAGAGCTCATGTTAGGAGACTCACAGGAAGAAGTATGCTAAAGCAGCTCACCAAAATGAGCCTCTCCCTTCCCACACCTCACTGGAGACACAGAACAGGAAGGGACAGTTTGGGGTTTCATTACAGCAGAGCCTCCCTGAGTGGTTTGGCTATGAGACTATTACTTTCTGTTGGCTGTCTGATCTGAAAAGGATTCCTTCCTTCTTAAGCGTGTTTAAAAAAATAACATTTTCGCATCAACCTCCCCCTGCTCCAAGGGAACACATCTCTGAAATGGTAATATCAGACAAAGGGAAAATATGATCGGAGGGACAGATTTCATTTGCATACAACTTTTCTGGAACTTGGCTACTTTGCCGCTTGGCTCTGGTCTTCATTTGTAATTTATTGTATGCAGTCGGCGGGAGCAAGCACTCTCACAGAGTCCGAGGTGTAGATGGAAAAGTTTTATTGGCCACAAATTTAACCTGCGCAGGGGCGAGCCTCCCAACTGTGACTGGAGTCACGTAGCTACGCAGAGCTACCAAAATGGAGGTCGCACCTGGCTTACAAACTAAGAGCTTTTTATACGGGCAAGCAAGCAAAC
>PVKY010009220.1:0-13464 GCA_004027775.1 Bradypus variegatus
CATCGAGTTTTATTTGACCAAAAATAAAGTAAAATAATAAAATTAATAAAATAGAAGAAAATGCATCTGCTTTTTTTGTTCACATCTGCTTTTTTTGTGTCCTTATCTCTTCCCCAATTCTTCTGATAACTTATGTTTCAATCTGCCACAAGTTAAACAAAAATAAATACAGTAAGAAATAACACCAAAGCCCTGTGCTTCTACCCTATAAGATTATGAGTTCCAAACTGAAGCTGTGCCTGTAGCAGGGCAGGCTGTGCCATGGACATGTGGAGAACGATGGCATCTGTTAGGTGCCAAACGCCGTCGAGTGGTACCTCACTTACTTGACTTGGAACGTGGAAGCCATCTGTCGTGATCTCCCACAGCCATCTCAAAATCTCTCTGCAACTTCCTGGTGTCTCCTGATGCCATCTACTCCCTTCCTGCCTTCTTTGCAACAACAACCCTTCCTATGGGTTGAACTGTGTCCCCCCCAAAGATGTTATAGTCCTGACCCCCAGGACTTGTAGATGTGACCTTACTTGGCAATAGGGTCTTTGCAGCATATTCAAATTAGAGGGTGGTGACCTCAATCACAGTGGATCCTGATCCAACAGGAATGGTGTTGAAGAAGAGGACAGACACAGGGAGAACAAGGCTATGTGACAATGCATGCGGCGATCACGGTGATGCCTCTACCAGCCGAGGAACTCCACAGATGGCCGGCAAACACCAGAAGCTAGAAAAGGCGAGGGAGGGGTCTCCCCAGTGTTTCCCATGGAGCACGGCCCTGCCGACACCTGGGTTTCAGACTTCTGGCTTCCAGAACTAGGAGAGAGTAAATTTCTATTGTCTAAAGCTCCCTCTTCCGGGTACTTTTTACAGTAGCCCTAGCAAACAAATGCACCACACCCCTCTCTTCTTACCCCAGAATGCTTCATCTGGGGCCTCTTCCCCAACAAACACCTTCAGGTCCCTGATTCTGAAACTTTCTCCCTTGACTGCCCGCCCTCTCAAATCTATGGTGACACTTCTACTTTCTGTTCACCAAAGATGATAAAAATGTGGACTCCTGTTTGCCAATATTGCCTTCCTTCTTACCCTTCTTTAACCACCTATACTTTTTCTTGCCTCTCTATTAGAACACTCCTTCTGTGGCCACAAACTCAAATCACCTGTTGTTTTCTAACCTCCATTCCTCTCGACTTCCCACTCCACTCAGTCCTGCTGACCGTCTGCCTCCTCATTCTGCTTCCACCACTGGCCTGATTCTGCTCATTCCAGGGGCAGGTCCTTCTTTTCCTCCCAGCCACCCCCAAAACCTCCACCTTTCTAATCCTTTAGGCCTCAGACGTCCCGTCTCCACGCTCACTCTCCCAGCCCTCATTTACCATCAACTCCATCCAGGTGACCCCTAAACCCGGAGTATTATTCCCCACCTCTGTGCTGCCTTCCACCAACACATTCCCAATCCTCTCTGCACACGAATTCAGACTCAACATGTCCCAAACCAGCTCCCCTCCACTCGTTTCTGAATTCTCCACTCACACAGGCTTAACCTGGGTTCTTCCCCCTCCCTCATCACTCACAGCTCCCAGAACTTGCCAGTTGTTGTTTTAATGACTCCCTCTCAATTCCTCCTGTTCTGACTCATCCTAGGCTGCCGTTCCCATCCCAAACACTGTCCGAACTGCTCTGCCCGGTTTCTGCTCCAATTTACCCTCAACAACATCACCAGATTATTCTAAAACACAACTTCTTTATTCCCTCCCTGGCTCAAACCCTCTAGTGGATTTCCTTTTCATCATTAAACCCTAACTGTATCCCCCACCTCAGCCTTCTCAACAACGAGCTGAGCTCTCTCCCAGTGTTCCCCGCTTTTCACCTCTGTAACTCCCATTCCAGCCCATGTGTGGCCCACTCTCTCCAGGACACTTGCAGATCTCTGCCTCCTGCCTTTGTTCCTGGCATTCTCTGCCCAAAACGACTTCCCCAGTCCTGCCTGCCCTCGAAGGCCCAGGTTGAGGTCTGTCCCCTCCACGAAGCATGTCCCACCTGCCCTGGCTCCCAGGCAGCCTGGCCCCGGCACAGGGGTTCCCGGGCTGGCCGCTCGGGCAGTCCTCAGCACAGACTAGGTGGATTTATCACAGCAAATTTGTCTCTTCTGTCTGCAATGAATTGACTGCTGGCAGGGCTTGGTCTTCTATTTCTCTCCCTGTTACTCTGCTGATGGGTGCCAGGTGCCCTTGGTGGCCTGCCTTCCAGATCAGACAGGTCTGGGGCCCCCGTGGGCCCCTCTCTCCCTGTTTCTCTCAAGCTGCCTCACACACCCCAGGCCCTCCAGGGTTAACAGGGACTCCTCAATGCCAAACTGTTTTCTGTTGGGCCCCAGGAATGAAGGAAACAAAGTAGGCAGTGACAGAATTTGGAGAAAGAGATCAAACTGAGGTTAAAAGGAACCATTGGATCTACTTTTCCCAGCAAATTCCTGTTTCATTTCTCTTCCAAGATTGTTGCCACCCGCCTGCATCACTGTTCTGCGTCAGACAGCCTTTCCTTGCTTTTCTCGGGACCACCTGCCCGTGCCCCACCGCAGTTTCTAGATCCCTCTCGCCGTTAGGTGCACTAGCAGCCCTGACCACGCGGGTGCTGTTTCAGCTTTGTCTTGAGTCTGCCTCTGAGGATGAACTTCTGGGCAAGGGCTGTGTCTTGTTCCTGTGCCACAGCATGCGGTACCCAGTAGGCATTTAATAAATGCTTTTGAGTGACTACCAACTTCGGGCAGCACCTGGGTGTTAACTCTGTGTTAAGCACTGCACTCGGCATTTCACCTGTGTTATCTTATTCAAATCTTACAACCCCATTGCTTTCCCCATTTCACAGAAGAGAAAACTGAGGCCTGGGGAGGTTAATTCATGTGCCCAAAGTCGCAGGTGAGTGATAGTTTTGCTTCAGGCCTGTGTGCTGACCTCTTGCTGCACTACGTGAAAGATGAATGGTAACCATGTTAGCCCCAACTCTAGGCAAAGAGACTCGCTCCCTTCACCTCTCCAGGTGTCATCTGGAATAAGGAGGTGGGGCCAGACTGTGTTCGTTTACCTGTGGAACTTTAAAGAAAAGGGAAGTCTAGGTCCTACCCCAGACCAATAAAACCCGTTTATCTGAGGTTGGTCGCTTGAATGTGAAGCTGGGTTGAGAATCCCTGGCCCAGACTGATGAGAAATGTCTGCCTCGTGCAAACCTTCAGGAACCTGGAGCCGCGGTGCAGCTGCCTTCTTCTGTGACTGAGACCCCAAATTCTGACAAAAGCTTAAGGGTGCCAGCCTGGGAATGCTGTCAGCACTGTGCAGGAAGAGAGGAACACGTGCCCACAAAGATAGGGCAGGGGGACCAGCCCAAGGAAAGATGGTGTCATACAAGAGTGATTTGTGGAAGAAGCATAGCCTGATCCCACAGACCATCTAAAAGAAGCATTTAACCATGAGCGTTGGTGAGACAAGCTGTGGGTGAACAAGGAGCTTACCCTTTGTTTCAGTATAAGTCAAATCGCAAATCTAATTTATACTCGCACCCTTCAAAGTCCAAGGCAGGATGCAAGAGGCCACTGTCTATCTTCGGGACTAGGGTATAAAAAAGATGCAGCTATGTTGTTGTTGCAAAGGATCAAATGAGAAAACATTGGTGAGAATGTCTGTGTACTCTAATGTGATGTGAAATAATATCACACCGTGTTTTTCACAGAGAAATAAACATGGCCTCTGTTGGAGCAAGTAAAGTTATACACAAGCAAGCTCTAATGGTGGTGTTTCTCTCCTGCATAATAAACAGATTCCTCTGTATTCAAGGAATTCATTCATTTTATTCATCCATCTAGCAGCTTCAGATTTCATTATTTATATGGGCAGGCTCATAAAAATACATTTATCTTAAAATGTTAAAAATCACCCCCAAATATGAGAATTAAAAGCAATGGGATAGAAAACGCAGTGTGCTTCATTAGGAGGTGGTCTGCAGACTCTTTAAGATACGCAAGAGTCATTCAAGATAACTCGGGGCCTTGAGGAAAACACGCAACTTTCGTTTATTCTTTTCTCTTCTTCACCCTCTCTTACATCTGTTGCCCTGAGGAACAATCTGGATATCAGTTGTTCTTCGATTTCTCGAATAGAAGACAGATTCTATCTAATGCCACAGCTGAAAAATCGACTAGCAATTTGAAACAGTAGCTCATCTACTTGGACAGAACAAAATAGGAATTCTTTAGGATTTATCAAAACAGTGTGTTGAGAGTCTTTTTACTTTTTAGAGTAAATTGACACAATGGGATAGCTTTAGAACAAGCTAACATTACTATGATTCAGGCGTGTGCAACTGGTACAGTTCAGTAGTACATGAATGACTCAAACAAACATACTATGGACCAGAAACTTAAGTTACAAATACAGTAAATATTACAATTAATTAATACAGATAAGTAAGTAAAATCCACTGGTCTTGGATTCTGCACACTTAAAAAAAAAAACACAAAAACACAAAAAAAACAACCCAGTTTTATACAATAATTGAAAATCTGCATTTGTACCCAGATCATTAGGTCTATGACAAACATTAATACCTAAGACGTCTCGGTCACGTGGTTTTGTTCCAGTGATGCACAATCACATGAAATGTTACATCCATTTTGGGTGAAATAAACATTTGGCTGAAGTGCAATAGCTGCTGAATTAAAAATATTTCCATGTACAAAATGTATAGACTGAAATGATCCTAAACAGTCTTTAAAGAGAGTCCTTATGAATTACAGAAATAAAAGCAGTTAGGAAGTTTCAGTGTGTTTTGTCTGTTTTTGTTAACATGAGTAAACAAATACTGGATTTAAAGTGCAGCATCTCTCTCCTTTCCCTCTGATTCTCCGTCCCGCAAGAAGTTCCGTGTTTATTCGGAGAATCCCCAGCGAAGACTGGAAACAGTCAGAACTGTTTGTCTCGGAAGTCGGTGATGGCCTTCCACAGTGAGCACAGCATCCCTCCCCTGTTGGAAGACACGAGAACACGGGGAAGAGAACATTTCACTGGAAACATTGCTCTTGAAACGGAGGAGGGACTTGGCTTTCAGCTGCTGGGGTCAGAACCTGAAGGTCCCCACAGCTTATCAGTCTTCAAGTCATCTTTTTGTATATTCTTCCTCAACATCGTTCCATTCCTTCCCTTTTCACTTCCACAAACCACCAGCTCCCAAAGCATCATTTTAGATTTTCAGCACTTTTGAAATGTGTCTTTATAGGGCTGGCTGTGAAGACTAGTTACGTATATGCGTGACCTGACAGAGAAAACCAATTACTATAATAAATTATATCCAATTGTATCGGGTTTGGGATGGCGAATCAGCACCTCATCCTAAGAGTCCTGCTAAGTAGGGGATGATCATGAACTCAGGGCATTTGTTTAAGGCATTTTAGAATCTCTGCTCAAGAAAATTCTTCCGGTTGACCTGCACTTACTAATACAGAAATCTCGGTTATCAGAGCACTCAGTAAGAGCCTGGTCCAATGACCCTAGTTTATAGGAGCAGCTGGGCCCGTTGATCTGCCCACACACCCAGCCAAGGCGGGACCCAGCGTTCCTTCGTTCCTTCCATCCCCACAACGTAACAGAGAGAAACGTGGTACCTTAGCCTCAGGCATTTTAAATCATCACGTGTAACATAGTAGAGAACATCCACTAGTGTATAATCCTCAGCCAGAAACTGTGGAGAAAGCAAAATAAACACAAAAGCAAGATGTCAGGTAACCCTTCAATAAATAGCAAACTCTGTCCCTAATGTAAGCAATGCTGATAATTAAAAATGAATCCAAAAGGAAACCTAAAAAAAAAAACAGAATCTTCTGGAATTATTAAGGGGAAAGAGCCCCCATTACAAAATAATTAGAGGGAAAAGGTGCCATAGACTTCCAAGTACATTAAGTAAAGATCACAAGTGACCCAGAATTCTGAATGGTGCACTAATGACCAGGTGAAGACTCGCGCATGATTACATTTGCTGCTTATAAGCAAACGTTTGTATTTAAGAGGTTTGGTGCTCTGTAGCTTTGTTTTTCTTGAGTGATAAAAAGGGTTCCTGGAAATGTATGGTTTTCACTAATTTCCAAACTAATTTTTCACAGATAAGAAAAAGTAATTTTCTGTAATTCACTATAAAATCAAAGTCCTGACATTTAAACTGAAGCTTCTCATTTCAAATCTAATAAAAAGAGCAATGATTTAATGGATCATCAATTACTACTTCTTAACTGTGATTTGATTCTAAGTTAGAAGCATAAACATTTTGGAGAACTTGACTGGATACATCATTTTCCATAGGTAAGAAAATTGCTTAAATTTATTTAGCAGTAAATTGTTAAATGCAGATTTCTAAAGAGACACTAAATTTTATACAGTAATGTAACAAAGAGCAATACATTTTATTCTTAGTTATTTTTAATTTAAATACAAAACCGAGATCAATATAATATCATTATATTAAGGTTCCCTTTCTTTATTATAAAGTATTAAAATATATAATTTCTTAATGTGTGTGTGTATATATATGTATGGATATCTACATACATGTACTCTTAAAACATAAACAAGTGCTATTCATGGTGCTTACTCAAGTCTATAAGAAGCAGAGAGGAATTAGGTTATTGTAATATGATCTACATAGGAAGTGCTTTTTACTGACATAAGTTCACCAATTAGATCCATTTTCTAAAGTAACGATAACAGCCTTTGCTTGATCAGGTCTAATAATGTTGTGAGAGAATTAAAAAGTTAACAAACAACCGAATTAGAAATGGAAGAACTTTTTTGTTAGTTCTATCTCAATTTTTTTCCACTCTTCCTTATTTTCAGCTGAAAAACACAGAAACCCTGAGGGGCTCTAAACCACAAAGCTGTGGCTCCCCCCCACCCCCCGACCCCACCGCACCGGGGCACACACACATTTGGGTTAGTTTTCCCAACATGTTCCCTTAGACTTTGGCTCATTCGTTACCTTCTCAGAGAACCTTCTGGACCGTCCCCTCCCCGTCTCCTAACACCTGATAACTTGTCCTTTGTAGAACGTGTTGGTCTGTCATTACTTGGTGACCTGTGGAATTACTCGATTGCCGTCTTCCTGCCTAGACTGAAAGCTTCAGGGGGGCAGGCCAGGTCTGCTTTGCCCGACCCCTGTGCTGAGCATGTGCCTGGTACCCAGGAGATACATGACATTACCAGGGGAAGGGAAGGCAGGTGCCCCACAGATATCTGTCTTTACCCGGCTTATAGTGTCTTCATCAGCTCCGTTTTCTTTCAGCCAGTCCGTAAGTTCAGAATCTTCAGTATTTGAGCCCGGAGAACTTAGGTGACTCACAGGTAATACAGGAATATCTAGAACAGAATTTGGGGGTGGGGCGTGTGAATTCTTAGTTTCACCTAACACAGCATCCAAGAGATATTTATTTATTTATACTTTCAAAGATTTTGCTCCATCAGAATAATTAATAGGCACAAATGAGCTTAGCAATAAAGTAATAATAAAACTCTTAAAGAGTAGTTAGTCTGAGCCTTCTAGTCCCAAATGGAAGCAATAATGAACTGATGCTCCCATTTTATACTTTCAGTTTTACAGGTTTTTATCAGAGTAAACTTGGTGTGCTGAAATTGGATTTTGTGTTTTCATGCAACAAAGACAGGCACACTTAGCAGAAAACCATATAATTATAATAGTCTCTTTTTCCACTATTTGCAATAATTTGAAATAGCCATGAACAAAATCACTAGGGATTCTATTTTCCTTTGACCTGAAACAAGGTTCTTTAAAACCGTCTTTCACCCTCAATTTTTTAGAGAGCAGATTTCTTCAAAGTTCCAACCTATGACTTTTTATTACTGTATCTTTAATTAGTTGAGGCCTCTCCAAATGATAAGGGAAAAACACCAATACACAGACTACAAAGGCATCTTTAAAAAAATAAAGACTAAAGAAGTGACCAGTCCTATTTCCCTTAGTAATATATAATCTGAGGAAAACATGGCTATGAATCATCTCTTTTTATTTGCACTTATAAGAAATGATGGCTTGCTACAGTTAAGACTGAATACTTTTTCAAAGCTATTCCTGCTTGTCATTGTGGTACAAGTGATAGATGTTGACTGGGCCACAAAATAAAGCTGCCTGCTAGCTTCCTCAGCTTTTTGTGGCAGCCTTGTTCAACAGAATTACTTTACAGTTTTCTGCTAGTCACCTATTGGTTGGGTTTTAAGCTTCAGATGCTTGATTTCTTGGTCTTTTTCTTCAATAGCTTGATGAAGGAGCGCTTGTAATTCTTTCTCTTTCCGAACCAATTCTTCCAGTAGTCTGTAGAAGAAAATCATATTGGTGGACAGGATAATAAAGAAGGAGCAAACACAGAGCAGCCTTTTAGACACGAGCTTCTCCAAACCTAATGAGCACACAGCTCCTGGGATTTTGTCAAAATGCATAACCTGATCCTGTAGGTCTGGGGTGTGGTCTGAGATTCCACGTTTCTAACCAGCTCCCAGGTGATGGTGACAGTTCTCACACCCCATGTTCACTAGCAAAACTCTAGACAACTCTGTGTTTCCAGAAAAGAATTCAAAACCTCCATCCCAAATTGTGTGCCACCATCTTCAGAGATGTTACTCTACTGCATATTTGTACAGCCATAAATAGCAAAAATATAAATACGGGATGTCAGCAGAGGCAACTTTTACATGTTTGCCTTTCATCAGTAAATGTTGGTGAATATGGACAGTATAATAATCAATGCAAAGCAGAAATTCAGTCACTCTTCTTAAACTTCAAAGATGTGAGAAACAGAGAGCTCTAAACAAGGCAGCCTACAGTCCCCAGCATACAGCAAGTGCTCAATAAATGTCAATGGTTGTTGTGAAGTGGGTAAAAGGAAGATGCCTTCCTGGGGTGCTTGGCTCCACCTGGCATTTGGTGTGTTTCTCTAGAAAAATACAGAGAAACTAGGGCATTATGTACACCACTAAAGGTTCACTGTACATCCAGAAGCCAACCACTAACCTGCTCAACATTTCTAGCACTTTCTCTGACAAAACATTCCCAATTATGAAAAGAGATGCTCTAATTTTCTAGAAAAGAATCTGCGATTAACTTGGTTTAGAAGGATAACAACTTAAAATGCATAATGATCAATAGGACCATGAAGACAAATCTCTGCACACCTGCTACTGGGTGAAGCGTGTCCCCCAAGACCTGAGACCGAATCCCGTGAATGGGACCTTATTTGGAAATGGGGTCTCCGAAGATGTGACTGGTGAAAATGAGGCCACGCTGGATTAGGGTGAGCCCTGAGGCAGTGTCTGGGATCCTTAGAAGAAGGGGAGAACTCGACCCAGACAGAGGAGAAGGCCAGGTGGCCACCAAGGCAGGGAACCCTGGGATTGCAGGCGAGCTGCTATCGAAAGCCAGGAGAGAGGCACGGAGTGGATTCTTCCCCACAGGCCCTGCCCCACCCCCCCACCCCCCACCCCGATTTCAGACCTCTGGCCTCCAGGAATGTGAGGGAATAAGTTTCCTGTTGTTTTAAGACTCCTCCCACCCCAGTTTTTGGCACTTTGTTAGAGCAACCACAGGAAATACTGCCCTATGGCTCTTGGGGAGCTACTTTGTTTCATTTTCCTAATACTGATCAATCTAACTCAGGACCAGGTACCATTCCGGAAGCTTCTGCTCCAGTGGACGTGTCCTGAAGGCAGCACGGGGTAACTGAAATGAGAGACCTGGGCTTGAATCCCGGCTCGGCCATGCCCTTTCTGGGTTAGCCTCAGTCAATCTGCTCACCCTCTCCGCGCTTCAGTTCCCTCCTTTGTAAAAAGGAGTAATAAAACTTCCTGAAAGGCCTCCTGGGCGCCTGCCATGAGGCAGCACGGGGCGGTGCCAGGCCCAGTGCCCAGCCTTGAAGGAGGGAGCTGCTGCTCCCTGTGGCAGCCGTGGGCCCTGGAAGACACCTCCAGCCAGGGCTCACAGGGGGCCCTTCCCTGGACCCCGGGTCCACTCCTTTCCTACAGGACCCGCAGAGTTGAGGCCCTTGGATGGGAGAAAGGGTCACCTTGGACGCAGAGGTGGGACAAAAGTGGAACACCGTGACAGGCAGAGACGGCGGTGGGAGGAAGGCAGGTACAGAGACAGGGCAGGGCCCCTGGCGCACAGCCAGCTGTGTAGCAGCGTGAACCGAGAGCAGGACTGGGAAGCCGAGTCTTCAGGGCAGCTTTCATCTACTCCAACGTGACTGACCTCAAGGAATGGAGGGACGCTCAGGAGAGACTACGGATTTTTAAGTTGGAAATTTTTGGTCTGGTCTCCATTTTTGTCTTCCTGGCTAATTTGCATGTATGGAATCGTGATGCATATTCTTATTGTTTTCTCAAATATCACAGTGAGATGTTCTAGAATTTAACTTATGCTTCTCTAGATACTATCTCTATTTCCTTTTTACTTTAAAAGCTAGAACTTAACGTTGGAAGCACGGTAGTGATGGGCCCCCTCGTGTGCCCCCAAGCCAGCTTTCCAGATTACTCCTTTAAGGCCACGTCCACTGCATCCGTTTTATTTTTGCCTTGTGTTCAGTTAGCAGGGAAATCCTTTGAGGTCAAGGCATTTGCTTGCCTCTCTGTTCCAGAAAAGCAAGGCCGGGATCTGGCATATGGTCAGGTTTCTAACCCGGATGGGCAGGGCTTGGGGGTAGGTTGGAGGGTAATTCCAGAATTGCAGGATAGAGGAACTGGATCCCCAGTCAGCTCTTCCTGAGTTAGGTTTAAATAATGTCCTGGCGTCACCTGTGTAAAGTGAATTTCCAGAATGTTTTATGTAAGCATCTACTTAAATACAAGTAAAACATACATTCTAAAGCAGATTTTGATACTTTCTGCCACTTAGAGTGACTGATTTTCTAGTAATCGGGAGCTAGAAAAGCTGATTTGCCTTCATCGGTGATCATCCTAAATATAAGGTTAAGACTTTACATATGAGAGCTATGACCTTTCCTAAAAACACACTAGCATTTCCTCATTTCCTCTAAGTTCATTTTGTAATATATGTGCTTTTATATTTTGAGTCATGGTCATCTGAAAATGGCAAGGAACTCTATGGCTATGCCTGATCGCTGAATTCAGTTGCTTACTTGTGCTAAGCAGCTACTCTTCCTCAGATAATGCATGAAGTGTCTGGCAGGCCTCCTCTCAGCTTTCTGGGCATGGTGGAGGGGCAGTGAGAGATATCACTGGAGAAAAGAGAGACCGATAATCCCATAGATTTCACAGACTCAAATGTAAATATGTAGAGAAAAAAGATAAATGCATGTGCTCTTGTGAAAAATGAAACTATGTACTAAGGTAATAAAGAAATGGGCCAAACCTTAGTCTTTTCAGCAGAGACGGGCAGATGTGGGAGGCAGGCCCTTGGCTAGGAGCACGAGACCTCAGGAGGGAGGTGAAGAAGGGAAGTGAGTGGCTGGGTGTGATAAACTGAATTGTGTACCCCAAGGGAAGACATTTTCTTAATCTTAATCCATGCTCCTGTGGGTGTGAACTCATGTGTTCACTTCTTGAAGATGTTATTTTTTTAGCTCAAGTGTGGCCTAACTGAGTCAAAGTAGGCCTTAGCCTAGACTTCTGGAGTCCTTTATAAGCAGAAGAAATTCACACAGAGACAGTAGGAGAAGCCGTAAATCAGCGGCAACCAGAGAGCAGACAAGGAGAGACTGGCGGCTGTGTGACAGGAGGCAGAGACGCAAGCCAAGGAACCCCAAGGATTGCCACAGCCACCCCAGAACGCTCCCTCCTCTGGGGAGGAAGCACGGCCTTGCAGACACCTTGGATTTGGACTTCTGGCCTCTGAAATAGTGAGCTAATAAATGCTCATTGTTGAAGCTCACTGACAGTGTGGCATTTGTCATAGTAGCCTGGAAAACTAAAGACTGGGGTGGAGCAGCCACTGGGGGGGGCAGGTGGTGCAAGACTGGGGGACGGACAGCAGAATCAGGGTGGTGGCCATGAGGCCAATTCAACAGGCTAATGAGAGAAGGAACAGGAAGACATACACAGGCCAGTCCTCCTGACACAAGCCAGGGTGTGTCGAAAGGTTTAGGGCCAGAGAAGCAGACAGATCAGCTGTTAGGTTCAGAAAGCAGCTTTACTGTCTGTCTAATTCTGACGGGAAGCCACAGGTAGGGGTTGGCTGGACCAAAACAGTCATGAATGACCTTTTCTTCTCCAGAGACCAAAGGAGAAGTCTAAGAAGCAACTCCATTCAGGGCCCAACAACAGAGAACAAACTAAAGAAAAGAGATGAAAGTCAGCATCTGTGATGGACGGAGCGTAGTGACTGGAATACCGCTTGAGAGGAGGAGGGAACGGGGGACATGAAGAGATGGGGTAGTTTCAGAAGACAAAAGACTGGAAATCCTGTCTACTCAATAGAGATGGCCAGTAAGAAGCTGGGTTTCAGAGGACAAGACTGGGATATGGAAGTCAGAGAGCCCCTTTCCCTTAATTAAGAAAGAAATCTGGGAAGGGCAAGATGGTAGATTGGTGAGCTGTATGTTTTTTACTCCTCCAGGAAACTAGGTAGAAAGCCAGGAACTGCGTGGACTGGACACCACAGAGCAATTTGACTTGGGGCATACTTCATACATCACTCATGAGCACGTGGAACTGCTGAGATCAGCGAAATCTGTAAGTTTTTGCGGCCAGGGAACCCACGCCCCTCCCTGCCAGGCTCGGTCCCGTGGGAGGAGGGGTCGCCAGCGCTGGGAGTGGGAGCGAGTGCAGAGACCTGCAGCGGCCCCTCTTATCAGGAACTCATTCGAGGGAGCCAAACTCCAATCATAAATAGACTGAGACCAGAAACCAGAGAATCCGAGAACAGCCAGCCCAGCAGAGAGATAGGAATAGCAAAAACAGCAGGAGGAACCTAGGAAAAAAAGCAGCAGATTTTTGGATTTCGGGGGCACTTGGAAGGGGGAAGGGCAGAGCTCAGGTCTGGAGGCTCATCTGCAATTCCTGAAGAGGGACTGATCTCTCTGCCCCATGGATCTTTCCTTAATGGCCCTAATTGCTTTGTCTCTTAACATTTCAATAACCCACTAGATCCGCGAGGAGGACTTTTTTTTTTTCTGTTTCTAAATCAATTACTCTAAGACCAGCGCAGAACTAAGAGAGCTCTGAGACAAAAGGCAATAATCCAGTGGCTGAGAAAATTCACTAAACACCACAACTTCCGAAGAAAAGGGGGGCGTACGCTCACAGCCATCATTCTGGTGGACAGAAAATACTCCTGCCCATTGCCAGCCCCATAGCCCAGAGATGCCCCAGACAACCAAGTGTGACGGAAGTGCTTCAAATAACACGCAAACACCACAAAATTGGACGTGGTCATTAGCCTTCCCTGCACCCTCAGCTGGTTGTCCCA